>QVOB01027229.1:0-22820 GCA_014839585.1 Pseudomyrmex concolor | reverse complement strand
TTTTTTTTTCATCAAAAAATAGGGGTGCATATACATTGTACTCGTTTCAAGCACGGAGGAAAGTGTAAGCAAGCGCAGTTAATTTCATCGTAATCCTCTACGGTGGTCGGTGTCTCCTGTTTCGCGCGCTAGTTGTAAAGGAGCACGGAAGAAAACGAAGGTAGAGCGACGTAAGAGACAAAATGAAGCGTAGCAACGTGAAACGAAGCAACATTCGCGAGAAACACGCGGAAGGGGGAAAATATGGGGGAAACCGATGCGTTAGGTGCTAGTCGGGACGCACACATGAGTGTCAATTGGCGTACGTATCAGTTCAGTCCAGTCTGCAGTGTCCAGCGGCGTGGGTGGACGAGTAGCGACAACGTGGATACAGCTGATAACGTCTTAAATTTGCAACGCCAACAACGAGGATGGACGCGACGAAACAACAGCAACATCGGTCGCTAGCGTTAACATGCACCGGCCTGTCTCCGTTCCCACGCAGACCGTGGATGAACGAAACCGGACTCGCCGCGGCTGTTGGCGCCGGTAAGATCGGCCTCAAGGGAATCATAGCCGGTATGTTGTACACGTATATTATACATACTCTTTCTCTCGTTCGCTCGACCGCTTGACCCACGCCGACCTTTGACACCTGTCAGGATACCACCGCATCACGCGGTTCATTCGGCCAACCGCGATCGCGGAAATTATGCACTCACAGACTCTTTCGGCATGAGCGCACTCTGGCTAATCGTGAGATCGCGCGATCTCGTGAAATTTATATATTAATACTGCATTACGTACATACACGTGTGTACATCACGTATTCATGCATCATGTATTGTTTTTACAAGATCGTCGTATTCTTTTCAGGCCTCGATGCGAAAAAACGTTTGCGAAATGTATTCGCTCATTTCTACAATGATAATTCTCTCTTTCATAGTTTTTTCTCTCTATAAATAATTTATAAAACGTTCCATCACCGAGATTTGCATTTAATAAAATTTACATACTTATACATAAGTATGTGTGTGTATGTGTATGAAATTTTAGAATTAAAAAATGTTTCTGTACTGTAAAAAATGTTTATGTACTGTAAAAAATGTTTCTGTATGTACTGTTTTTCTTTTTTAAGAACAAAAAATTCTTATTGCACAATCTCTTTTATAAGCAAAAAATCTTTCAATAGCTAATGTTTTTAATACTTAAAAACATTTGTATTCACATAAGTTATTTATTCTTAAACACTTGAAAAATATATAATTGTTATTTTTAGGTGGAATTACTGGAGGCATAGAAATTTGCATTACTTATCCGACGGAATACGTAAAGACGCAGTTGCAATTGGATGAAAAGTCTGGTGCCGCCAAACAGTACAAAGGAATAATCGATTGTGTGACCAAGACTGTTCAATCTCGTGGATTTTTTGGTCTATACAGAGGTTTATCCGTTCTAGTCTATGGTTCTATACCGAAATCGGCAGTGCGATTTGGTGCGTTTGAATCCGCAAAAACGCGACTGGTAGATGCCGAAGGAATACTCAATCCGCAAAGAAAACTCCTGGCTGGTCTTTGCGCCGGAGTGTGTGAGGCTATTTTCGCGGTCACACCTATGGAAACAATTAAAGTGAAATTTATCAACGATCAACGTTCGCCTAATCCGAGATTTAGAGGATTTTTCCATGGAGTAGGTTTAATTATAAAGGAACACGGTACGAGCACTAGCTATTTTGAGTATTTGAACATAACTATTTTACTGCAGCTTTTTTTTAGAGATTGTATTGTTTTTTAATGACTTGTGTTATTTTTATATTAAATAGATATATTTTAATTACTTTTATACATTAAAATCTCATTTTTAATGTAAATGATTTTTTACATTAAAAATGAGAAAAAGTTATATAATCAAAATAACCAAAGAAATACAATGCATATGATTTCGTCCTTGAAGTGCGATTATGAATCGCATAGCTAGTTCCTTAATTGGATCAAATTGCTACATATACAGTCGATTTATCGTAGTGTTTTGCAAAGACTTTGTTTTACATGAGATACTAAGTACACGTAAACGCTATTGTTATTATTGCTATCTATTATACTTTGAAGTTTTTCAAGTATATTATATAAACAATAATAATAACGAAATCTATTACGAGATCTTATGTAATCTTTTGATAACAGTATCTACAAACCACCATTTTTATATATATATATGTATAGGTTTTAAAGGAGTATATCAAGGACTAGTGCCCACGATCTTAAAGCAAGGCTCTAATCAAGCTATCCGATTTTTCGTGATGGAAACGTCAAAAGACTGGTACAAGGGAGGAGACCCTAATAAGAGTGTTCCTAAACTAATCGTCGGTGCATTCGGTGCAATCGCTGGAGCAGCATCCGTTTTCGGAAACACGCCGATTGATGTTGTAAAAACCAGAATGCAGGTGTGTACAATGTGTATATAACATTAATTGTGTGTTTTTGAATTTAAAAATGAATATAACGAATACGCTACTACAACATCAAACTTCTAAATTTGATATGTTTCGTTCTTGTTTCAGGGTCTGGAAGCATCGAAATATAAAAACACTTTAGACTGTATAATAAAAGTGTGGAAGCACGAGGGTCCAATGGCGTTTTACAAGGGAACCGTTCCGAGATTAGGCCGAGTATGTTTAGATGTCGCCATAACGTTCATGATATACGATTCCTTTATGGAACTCTTCAACAAAGTATGGCCTTAGATCCGCTACATTTTTTGTACATACCCACATTTATACATTCTGTCAAATTGTTTAAATGTTATCTCACGTTGGTCGTTTAATTTTTTTTTTCTTGTAAACGTTTTGCCATATTTTTTTGTGTTTATTTATATTTATATATTTATATATATCATATATAAAATAGCTCTATTTATATATACATAACAGCCAATGTTTATATAACATAACAGCCAATGTTTATATAACATGTGTCAAAGAAGGAGAAACCTATGTGACGATACATTCCATTTGATACAAACTAACTATATGATGAAAAATGAGAATAGTATTATTCTGCACAAATATATTTTACCTACCTCCGGTTCTACTTGCGCATTTATTTAATTAATGTTTTATGCACAAGAGAGAATTTAATTGTAAAAGTTGTTTTTTTTGTTTTGCAAATTGTTTCAATGTAGAATAAATAAATGCATTCTGCAACGACGTACATTCCTTCAGTGAAATTCGCGTTCCAAATTACAATAAGAATACTGATTGTTTAGACAAACATCTATAAAGAGTGAGGAAAATAGTCTGTATAATAGCTAATAAGTCATGTATGCCAATAGATGAATTTATATACACACATATATATATATATATCGTTAATACACACAGAAATATATATATTTATGTACAGAATTTTTGTACAGAGAAAAAATAGCGCTTAATGATCGAGCAGGGAGCGAATCAACGATTTCAGTTTTACATAATTTTTGCGCGTCCACAAAACACACCAATTGTTGCAGAAACACGAGAGAATGTATATTATTAATAAAAAAAAAACGTTTAATCGATTCGTATGTATAATTATTTCTTTTAATTTCTTTTTCTCGCTCTCACATCTTGATATAAGTGGAACATGAGACCAAAATATTCCGATACCCTAGTTCGCTCTACGTAAAAGGATACGTTAAAATCGATATAAGCTTCAAATTTCAGATATTTCTGTTCACGTTCTATATCGTTCGGTCGCCGTTTTCGATCGTTTGATCTATTTTGATTCTTCAATAACATTGGTTTTTTTTTAGTACAAACTGGCGAAATACCAGAACTGCAAAGATAATTTTATCTGATATCTTCATGCCCGGTGTTTTTCATCTGTAGATGAAGATATATGTGTACATGCACACTCGTATACTGTATTCCTGAAGTAGTGTTTGATGATGATATCACATACACACAGAGAGAGCAACCGATGTAGTCACGGTGAGGACCTATCGGGGCCTGACTGACGAAGAGAGAAAGCATAGAAGAAGCAAACAACACCGTGCCAGCAGTGCCGGCCCCGCTCTGGGCCCAATGAGGGGACCTGAGGTCACATTCCAAGATGGCTGTGCCTGAGGAATGCAGTGGGTGCCCTCCTAAGACGCCTGTCTCCCTCCTTTTTTATTAATCGGTCCCATTTGCCCGTTCTAGCAAAAAGAAACCCTTATTACCGTTTGCGAATGGTGAAACAATGTAACGCGCGTAGACGTCAAGTGCTATTGAGAGTTGAAGAACAAGCCGAGACGAAAGGCGCCAAGATAAGGGTCTATCGAGGAAGACAAGCAGCGAAAAAGAGAGAGAAAGAAAGAGAAGTCTCGCGCACGTTCAAAATTCGGGGCCTGATTTTCACATCAGTTCGGAACTCTGCAGATGATGCCCATGCCAGAGGATGCTACTAGATCGTCTTAAGCAATGTCTCATAGGGATATCTCTGAGGTAATAATCCGGAAGTAAAAAATATTGCGCGGCACGCGTATTCTTTCGGACTTTTGGTCTGATTTTCGGCTACAATTATTTTGTTACGTCTTCTAATATTTGTTTTGATTGAGTTTTATGTTAAATATTTAAATACGTATTTATTGATTTATTTAAATATTTTTTAAATTAATTTTTATATTATTTTTTAAATTAGTTTTTACCAATTTTTATATGTTTCTGTATTAATTTTAGTTTTTGCTTATATACATATCATATATACATAGTTTTTTAAAAATGTTACATGCACATAAATTTAACAAATATATATGTATATATTTTGTTATTACTGATAATTGATAATAAAGATTAACTTTTTATATCTTATTAATTTTAGTTTAATCCACTGAAAAGAATGTAAACACGTATAAATTTTTGGATGTTATAATTATATCAATCGCTATGTCAATTTTACAATACAGGTGGAGCCCGAAGGTACGTCGGCCTTGGCTGCTGGATCCAAGGCATTATTCTTAGAAACAGTACGCAGAAGCAATGCGGCGTGTCAGAATGGAGATTACGCGCTCGCCGCGACATTGTACACGGAAGCCCTGGTGTTGGATCCTCTCAGTCATGTATTATATTCAAATAGATCAGCCGCGAGGCTCAAAATGGGATTATTCGCGCTCGCATTGCAAGATGCTGTCAGAGCTACCGAGTTAAGTCCACAGTGGCCAAAGGTATATGTTCTTTGTTTCTTTCTTTTGTTCTGCATTGCATTAGTTCTCTTAAAACTCATTGCGATCATATGTTTTAATTAGGCGTACTATCGGCAAGGAGTAGCGCTTCAATGCTTAGGACGTTATGGAGAGGCTCTCGTTGCATTCAGCACGGGATTAGCTCACGATGCGTCGAATCATCAGTTGCTATCCGGCTTAGTAGAAGCATCACTGAAGTCACCGCTGCGTTCAACTTTGGAACCAACGTTCCAACAGTTGCGCGCGATGAAGCTCGACGAATCGCCGTTCGTCGTTATATCTGTGGTCGGTCAGGAGTTACTCGGCGCCGGACAATACAGAGCGGCTGCCGGTGTACTGGAAGCCGCGCTCACTATCGGTTCGTGTAGCTTGAAATTGAGAGGATCCGTATTCTCCGCCTTGTCCAGCGCGTATTGGGCGCTAAATTCCTTGGACAAGGCGATAAACTACATGCAACAAGATCTAGGTAGGACGCAAGTAATAAAATTCGAATAACGCAATTTTTTCCAATTAAAACTAATGTTAAAACAAATCGGAATTTTTTGCAGGAGTAGCACGTTCTTTGGGAGACACGCAGGGCGAGTGTAGAGCCCACGGAAATCTGGGATCCGCGTACTTCAGCAAGGGCAGCTTCAAAGAAGCTCTGACAGCTCACAGATATCAACTTGTTCTGGCTATGAAATGTAAAGATACGCAAGCGGCCGCGTCGGCCTTGACCAGCTTGGGACACGTTTACACGGCGATCGGCGATCTACCAAACGCCCTGGCTTCTCATAAACAGTGTGTGCAATTGGTCAAGCAAATGGGGGATCGGCTGCAAGAGGCTCGCGAGATCGGCAACGTCGGAGCGGTCTATTTGGCGATGGGAGAATTCGAAAGTGCCGTTGACTGCCATACGCAGCATCTGAGGATAGCCAGACGACTGGGTGATCGCGTGGAAGAAGCGAGGGCTTTCAGTAACTTGGGATCGTCTCATCATTATCGTAGAAATTTCGGACAAGCAATGGCTTATCACGAAAACGTTCTGAGAATAGCGCAGGAACTCGGAGACAGAGCAATAGAAACCAGAGCGTACGCGGGATTAGGTCATGCCGCCAGATGTGCAGGTGACAATAATAATAAATAATCATAACAATTGGTTTATACGTTTAGAAAAAACGTAACTTCTTTGATATCCTCTGCATAGGCGATTTGGCGCAAGCTAAACTTTGGCATCAGAGACAGCTCGATGTCGCATTGGTCACGAAAGACAAGGTGGCCGAGGGACGAGCTTGCAGCAATCTGGGTATAGTATATCAATTGCTCGGCGAACATGACGCCGCTTTGAAATTGCACCAGGCTCACTTGGGAATTGCAAGATCTTTAGGGGACAAAGCCGGAATGGGTAGAGCATACGGAAACATCGGCAACGCTTACAACGCTTTGGGTTATTATGAACAGGCTATCAAGTATCATAAGCAAGAATTGACAATAAGCAAAGAGGTGAGAGATTATTCTCAAAACACGTACAAATGTGTCATCTGCCTTTCACAAATTAACAAATCTTATCAATTTGCTCAGGTCAATGATCGCAGTTCGGAAGCCAGCACACACGGAAACTTGGCGGTTGCATATCAGGCCGTACAAGGCCACGAAGCAGCGTTGAGACATTACAGAGCTCACCTGGCAATAGCGCGTGAATTGAAGGACACGGCTGGAGAAGCTTGCGCCTTGCTGAATCTCGCCAATTGTCTGTCCTCGCGCGGCAGATTCGAAGAGGCAGTACCGTATTACGAGCACTACTTGATGTTGTCGCAGGAATTACACGATGTGGAGGGAGAAGCTAAAGCGTGCCACTTCTTGGGATACGCTCATTATTGCTTGGGAAATCATCGGGAGGCAGTCAGGTACTACGATCAAGACTTGGCGCTAGCTAAGGACCTGCAGGATAAATCCGGAATGGGAAGAGCTTATTGCAATCTGGGATTAGCTCACTTGGCGCTGGAAAATTTGGATACGGCTTTGGAATGTCAGAAATATTATTTGGGTAAAATTTTCATGCATTTTTTTTTAGAATAAATACACTTATCGATACAAAATACTTCGATAATCTTGAATCATTTAATAGCAATCGCGCACATGACCAAGCATCTGGCTGGCAAGTTTCGAGCTCTAGGAAATATTGGTGATTGTTTGTTGCGTATGGGAGAGATTGACGAAGCTATTAAAATGCATCAACGTCAATTAAATCTGGCACGTCAAGCTGCCGATCGTAGTTTAGAAGCAGCCGCTTACGGCGCATTGGGGGTCGCTCATCGTGCTACAAAGAATTTGGATAAGGCATTGGGTTTTCACACGCAAGAGTTAACTCTGAGACAAGAAGCTGGCGATCTGCGTGGCGAATGCAGAGCACATGGAAATCTGGGCGCAGTGCACATGGCACTAGGACAATACACGCACGCGGTTAAATGTTATCAGGAACAGTTGGAGAGAGCGAAGGAATTAGCGGATTCTGGAGTTGAAGCTCAGGCATTGGGTAATTTGAACTTCCATCTAAAATTGCATTTAGAATCTCTCATTTGAAATGAAGAGAGTAAATTTAACAATGATATAAAATAAATTACCTTCTTTTCTATAGGAAATTTAGGTATAGCTAGACTCAACATGGCACATTACGAAGATGCCATCGGTTATTTTGAACAACAATTAGCAACTTTGGAGCCGCTAACTACGGGCACGGCTTTGCTCGATAAAGCTCGAGCACTTGGAAATTTAGGCGACTGTTACGAAGCCTTAGGTGATCTGGAAGAAGCGATCAAGTGTCACGAACAGCAACTGGCGGCCGCAACCAAGTTGAAAAGTATAAGGGATCAAGAAAGGGCCTACAGAGGATTGGGAAGAGCTCGAGAGGCAACTGGAAACTTACAAGAAGCGTTGGTATGTTTCGAAAAGAGATTAGTGGCCGCTCATGAAGTGGACAGTCCTGAAGCGAGAGGAGCTGCTTACGGAGATCTAGGTAGATCATTAATACGAACATTAAATCTAGTTTTATTTTCTCAAGTTTGTGAAAGAGCAGACCATAAAAATGATAAATATCGTTTCTTATCCGAAACAGGCAGAGTACACGCTGCGTTGGGTAATCACGAACAAGCCGTTAGTTGTTTGTCACATCAACTAGCTCTTGCACGAGGACTCGGCGATAAAGCGGCCGAAGCCGAAGCCGCCAGTGGCCTAGGAGCGGTTCATCTTCTAATGGACGATCCGAATTCTGCGTTACGCCATCATCAGTTGGAACTGTCGATCGCTGAAGGTTTAGACGCGGCTGGATTGCAAGCTCGCGCTTGCGCTAATCTGGGAGTGACCCAAGAGACATTGGGACAATATGAAGAAGCTATAAGATTGCAGGAACAATCGTTAAGCCTGGCAGCCGCGGCAGGAGATCAATCGGCTCGAGCGGCGGCTTTCGCAAGTCTCGGGCGACTTCATCACTTGTGCGGCGACTTGTCTCGCGCTCTAAGTTACCTGCAATCCGGTTTGTCATTGTCCGAGGGCTTGGGAAGAAGGGAAGAGGCCGCCAGATTGAGACACAGACTCGGTCTCGTACATTGGGAGGCCGGAGAAGCGAACATCTCTGTGGAACACTTGGAAAAGGCTGCGAACTTGTTAGAATCGCTAGACGGAGCTTTTGTGTCTCTCACTTGCGGCCAACCTAACCGGGCCGAGTTATTGTCAGAAACGTATAGAATGTTACAAAAAGTGCTGATCAGTCTAAATCGCGCGGAAGAAGCTTTAAATTGGGCCGAGAGATCTAGACGATCTAAGAGTAATTCTTTGGACGACGCTACTCACTATTCCGAAATCATTGATAGACAACACGGAATTATCTTGTATTACAGGTATTTCTGCGAGCAAAAATATTTTAACTTTAAATATAAAAAAAATATGTGAATTGTATTTTTTTAATATTATTATATTATTATATTAAACTTTTTTAGCGAGGTGGGATGTGAATTACACGCGTGGTGCTTGGCGCCGGGACGTGGATTGTTACGATTTCACTCTGCCACCTTGAACGACGGAGTAGGACTGGAAAAGAGAGTTCTTCAAGCACGAGAAGCTCTTTTAGACGAGAGCAACGAACTCATTGAGGAATCGACTAAGATCCCATCGAGAGGTCATCACTTAAATGCCAGTTCTTACAGTTTGAGCAGCTTGTTTAGCGTCGGTTCTGTGAGTTCTCGCGCTGGAAGTGCTCGTTGGGGCCGTGGAGCGAAAGGACCTACGTGGCAAGCACCGTTGCCGATACAGATGCTTTATGATCTTTTACTCGCACCTTTTGAAGATTTACTACCGCCCCCGCGAAAGGAACTTATTATGGTAGTGGAGAAGTCTCTTTATTTGGCGCCATTCCCAGCTTTACAGTCCAATCCGGGAGAGGATTACCTATGCGAAAGATTCTCCCTGCTAGTAGTGCCGTCCCTCGCAGCTCTCAGGAAAAGATCGAAAACTCCCGTACTAGAAGGTGGTGCTACCGTAGCCGCATTGGTTGCCGGAAATCCCGCTCTGCCAGAAGATGTTCGAGAGGAATACGGATGGTCCGAAAGTGTCGCTTCAACCGAGACTGAGTCGGAAATAGTTGCCGAATTGTTAGAAGCCCGTGCCATGACCGGTTAGTATCATCTCTACTGCATGCAAGAAATTTCTTGACTGTTCTTCGCAATAAAAAAAATGAAAACATTCTTTTGATAGGACTCGAAGCTAACAGATCAGCGGTTTTGCGATCCCTACCGGATGCGGAGTGCGTCCATCTGACGGTGCCGGTCTTCTGGAACACCAGCAGCCTAGCGTTCTCGCCCGATCAGTGCGAGGAGCCGTCCGAGAAACCGGAATACCTGATAAGCCAAGCGGATTTACTGAGACTGAAAATGTCAGCTCGTTTAGTAGTCGTGTCTAGCGGTCACGGTTGGAACAACGTGGAGTGCACAAACGCCACGTCGGACGGCATAGAGAATCTTGCCAAGACTTTGTTAAGCGCGGGAGCGCAGTGCGTGCTGATAGGAATGTGGGCAGTACCACCAACTGCTGGCAGTATCTTGTTACGAGCATTTTACAGCGCGATGCTACAAGGAGCGAGAGCGTCGCGAGCCTTAGCCGAGGCAATGCAGACTGTCCAACATACTAGGCACTTCGCTCACCCTGCAAACTGGGCCGGTTGGTTACTCATAGGCGGAGACGCAAGATTATCTAACAAGGTAATGTAAAATAAATGCAATTTTATCAAACTTTGCTCTTTTTCGTCATAGTTTTGTATTCAACGAGTTTTTGTTTAACGAGATGTTATTTGTTTACGTCAGGTTGCACTTATGGGTCAAGCACTAGCGGAATTGCTACGCGGCGGACCTGAACAGAGCAGAGATGCGCTGCGAGTGACGCTTCATCTGGTGGAGAAATCACTACAGAGAATTCATCGCGGACAGAAGAACGCCATGTATACGACTCAGCGTAGTATCGAGAATAAAGTAGGCGCTGCTACAGGTTGGCGGGAACTTTTGATGTCCGTGGGATTCAGATTCGAGCCAGCTGGCAACGGAATACCATCCTCCGTATTCTTTCCACAAAGCGATCCCGAAGAAAGATTGACGAGATGCAGTGCCAGCTTGCAAGCGTTATTAGGATTAGGTCAATCATCGTTACATGCTTTAGCAAGGCTTTTACAGGTACTAATTCTTCACTTATATTTAAATATTTTAGAGTTTTCTGTACCTCAATTATGTAAATTACATTTTGCAGGCACCAGAAGCAGCAGAAGATGTCATTGCTGCCATGAGGAGAGCCAGTTGTACCACGGAAGGACAAGAAATTATTTTACCCGTACACGTTTGGAGGGCATCGGGATCACATGAATTGTTTGCTAGTTTAGGTTTTGACTTGATGGAGGTCGGACAATCGGAAGTGACATTGAGAACAGGAAAACAAGCTTCGCGTAGAGCTGTACAATTTGCTCTTCAAGCTCTTCTCGCGTTGTTTGGTAAATTATATAATTCGTGTATAACTCGTTGCAAATAGAACTATTAAGTCTGCACATTTTAAATATATAAATCTTTTAACTATAAATATAAATAATATTTACTTTATGTGGAATATTGATTACAGACACACAGGAAGCACCAAAAAGTCTTAGTTTAGATTCCAGTAGTTCGATGGAGAGTTTAGCCTCCGTGGCTCATACCGAAAAGAATCTTGAACGACCTCGTTTGGGAGGAGCGTTTGCGAGTTATGTACGACATCGTGGCGAACCAGATGGAAAAACCATGGAACCACCAAATGTTTTGTTGTCAGCATCGCGACAACCGTGTCAAAATGGCGGAGGTACATATATAAATAAATTTGTAAAAAATACACTATATAAAGAATATTACTTTTACCATATATAAATTTAATATTTTACACAGGCGAGTCGGACGTGGCGTTCACACCCAGCCCTCCTGTAGCACTTAATCTAAACCATCAGACGCGCATTCGGAATCTTTATCCCGACCAGACTCTAGCAAGACCGGGCTCAAGTTCAAGCAGTTCGGTGACAGATTGGGACAACGGACATGCCACTGTGTTGAGACGTCAACCGTTACCGCCGCTGCCGCCCACTGTGCTGGAAAGATTAAGCGTTAGAACGGAAGTCGGCACAAGCACGAGGAAGATGCGACACACTTCGACGACGAATGAAGACATCTGCGCGCAGACCGACACGACGCAATCCACAGAGACACATCCGCAGAACTTGAGGAACCTGGCTACCTCCCTGACGAGTCTAACGCGCGAGCTTACACCCACAATCTCCGAGGTCTATCACGAACGAAGCTTGGGATTAGGTCTAGCTCCGTCTTTGTCGAAATTGCTGGAAGAAGTGGGTACCGTACCCGAGAACGAAGAGTCACAATCGACAAAAACAAACGGTCACCAAACGCAAAATTGGATACAGAACGAGCCGGATCTCTGTCGGCGGGACGAGGCTGACGGTAGATCCATCGCCGAGTCGCAGTGTAGTGCCGCTAGTTCGAATAAAATACCTCGAAAAGCTCCTGCGCCACCGGTATAGATAAAAAAATTTTATATTTATAAATTAAAACACATTTATGTATACAATTGTGTGTTTGTGTATGTATGTGTACGAAGAGAGAAAGATAGAGAGAGAAAGTACTGGGCACCAAAGAATGAGGGAGCATGGGAAAAATTGGATTGTTGCTGCAAATGTTTGCTATGGCAAAACTAGCAGGAAATAATCTCGACGAATAGTTAATAATAGCGCAAGTACGTGTCAACTTGAACTTGCGGATTTTGAACTGAAATACTCGCAGAAAAATATTTTAATTAGATGCATTTTTAGAAGCATTTCGAGTTTGCTTTTTGTACATATTGAAGCGTGTATGTGAGTCCTATTAAGCACACACACAAGAATGAGATAATCTCGCTAATATATATTTGTATGCAAGTAATAATGTTCAGTGTAATCCGTCCATAAACATTTACTTATTAACAGTTACTTTATTATCAAAACTAGCAAAACCTTTTTTTTATATTTATCCACATACGTAAATACCATATACTTAAATGTGACTATTTTAACTGTCACTGGTTCTTATGCGTTCTAATAATTCACAAAATAAAGACGTAAGAACGCAGAAGAAAAATCAACTCAGATTGATACTCAAGACTACGATGTATACTTTGAAATATATGTATTATATTAATTTTAAGACAAATCTGTAAGATATATTACTTTTGTTGAATTTTTTTTATCAAACAAGAAAGTTTTTTTCTTTCAAGAGAATTTTGTCAAATTCCATCTTACTAAGTGAAGGGAAGTAATAACATCATGTATTATTATAGCTTTTTCAAAAATAATTCCAAAAAAATTTTCTTTCAAATAAGATTTTTCTACACAAACCCTAAAAGACTTCAGATAACAGACTGATAATTTAATCAATAGATTTACTTACAGAGGATGTTACGCAATAAATAAATATATAAACTCAAATATGTATATGAGTTTTATTTAATGAGTAGTTAAAATAACTTTAAATGACCAGTTACTTGATCTATCAATTTTGCTGGGCCTGGACCAACTCCACACACTGTTCTGCTTCCTGCTGGAATTTGCGTATGTCCAGCATCCTGTATAACACTCGATAAGAGACCTACAGCTTTAGCATGCTTTGCTATTTCCATGAGAGCAGCTTCATTATCCACCTGAAACAATAAAGTTCTTTTTCTTTTCTCATACACACATATCTGTGAAAGTAATGTCGTTTTAATATCTCATATCGTGAAAAATGTTACAACAATAAAGAACCATTAAAAATATATATATAACAAATTTAAGCCAACCTTGAGAGTAATCTTTGGTTGCCCACATTCTTCCCAAGCTTGTAAAAGTTTTGGATGCTTTCTAGCAGCTTTGTACGCTGCTACAGCAGCATGAGAACACTGTGCTGCTACTTTTCCCTTTCCCATTTTCAAGTCTGTTCTAATTACTAGAACCAACTTGTGATTATCGTGATTATCTGTGTGGATCTGCATATCAAAAATACAACAGAGTAAAGCATGACGTCTAACCAATCACCCAAGTAAATCAAGTATTTAAAATCAGAATAGATTTATCAGATTTTTTTACCATATTAACATCCGCTTCGTCAGAATCTTCTTCCCGAGTGATTTTAACCGGAGGATTTCTTCTAATGGTGATTACCATAAGTTTGTACAAACAATAACCAAAAACGGTAGCAGCAGTAAAAGCGACTACGGGATCCGTAGCGCGTGATACTATTGCCTCAGTGAGATTCTGCATAATCTCCGATAATGATTGATAAGATAATACCTGCAAACGTACATATTTGGAGAAAAATGATCATTTATATAAATAACTTGAGAACATAAAACTTGATACTCCAAAATTTATAATGTAATATTGCAAAATGAGAATAAATTTATTTTACACCCAATAAGTCGTACACAAATTTGTATATTAATATTGTAAACAATATATACTCGGATATATTAATTTTAATAAAATATTAGACTCACAAAAAACTTGGAATGTTTAAAAATCGTGGAATACAACAGCAAGTGTCAAAGTGTCAGTACACCTCTGAAACTAGTCCAGTTAGGTGCATGCATGAATGCAGTGATGCAAAATCAAGCCGGAGAGCATCGAGAGGGGAACACGCACTCACGAACGAACGCGATTCTCACTTGTGTGCGTGTCCCCACCACTTCGATACTCTCGATTATTCTCCTTGCTCTTCTCTCGATCTTGCATCGATTCGATACTTCTCGATACTTATCGAAGTATCGCGCGTTTTGCTACACTCGACAGCGACCAGTTATAGCAGACGCACGACGCAAAGCGGAATTTCGCGTTCGACTTGTTCCCGTATTTCCGCGATTATCATCGTCTCGCGCGCGAATATCGGTCGTACGTGTGTGTCGAAAAGTGTCCGGTGTTCATAGTGACACGTAATTAACATCGCGCACTCGCCAGTGATCGTAATTGGCGAGTGTATAAAACTTTCGCGGCTTCCCGTTTGCGCTTCGACGTGCGCGACGCGAGAAAAACTTCTTTCGAATTGATTTGTACTTATCGCGATTATTGTCGTCTAAATGCGTATATGTTTTGAAGTATCGGATGCTTGTAATGATACGTAATTAGCATCACGCATTCGCCGATGACGGTAGTTGGCGAGCTTTACGGTGCAAAGCTCGAGTGGCGAGCTTTTTGGTGCAAAGTTTTGCTAATCATATTTCTCTTTCGGTCGCAAAAATAAAATGTAAGAAAACGCGATAAAGTTATATCTTTTCCGCGATATACACTCATACAGTAATATAAAATATTTCCGACGAAAAATACAGTATTTCATATAAAGTATACACGTTACAATGCGTAAAGTTCTAAATTGTTCCTTTATTCATTGTTTCAGAAGCCGATTTTCCACGAAGATATTTGCAGCACCGGAGGAGCCGGTTCGGGCAGTTTGATGCTGTTACAAAAGTATGTTTCACAGTCATTATGCAGAAAACAAGTCTAGTAAATTAATTTTTCTGAGAATATTAGGAAATACTTATTCATTTATTAATCATATATTTTGATATTGAAACAATCTTTTACACTTGATGTTCACAAGTAATTTTTCTTCTTACATCTAACAATATAAGAACGTTTTATTTTTTTTACAGAGTGATGTTGTAGCACAGGGAGGCCAGCGCCGTGGTATGTACATTTTTTCAATGGCTTCAACAGTACAAACTGCGAGTAGATTTTTAGTTTTACTAATTGTAAAACATCGAGCATATAATTTCAATATTTTTCACAGTTTAGATTCAAAATTCAAGAAAATGTTTTAACTGCTTGTCACAGTTTGTAATCCTACAAAGCAGATTCGTACTGATTCGAGACTACTTATCGACTACTCTCGATTGCTCTCAATCCTCAATCTTGCATCACAGATTAAGTATCAGAACTCCATATAATATCAAACGTGTTCTGTTTACTTTTAGTTGATAACTCGAACGATAGTTATTTCATACTATTCAACGCTAGATGGCAATTGCTGTAGTTTAGTCATTCGAAAGCATCAAATCAAAGCTTTCGTTCCCTTCGCCGCTTGATTCATTCGGTTTTATTTTGCGACGATGTTTGTGTAAAAACGAAAAATGTCAAAACTAAATTTTTACGAAAAATACTTACATTTGTGTATTCTTTAACGATGCAAAACACGTTGTTTCGCGTGTAAAAATCATGTCCGACAAGAAATACATCGATGCTGTTACTAGGCATATCCACCGTTTCACTTGAGACTTGCAAGAAATAAGTAAATTAAAATTGTTAGTAACGCTCGAAATATTCTGTATTTATACGTAAATTATTCAACTTCGAAGAGTCTTTTATCGCTTCAAAGATGCAAATATTTAATTTCAAACATAAAAAGAAAAGAAATTTAATTTGCAAGTTTGATGCAAAAAGCATGTTCTTTCAGAGCATGTGATATTTTTATAACTAAGAAAATCAAGGATGGAAACGTTTCTCAAAAATTCGATGTTTCTTATCGTGGACGACGCGGAACCGATTCTACCAATATTTCGATCTTCCGAATACAGCGGCCCAGGCACCATTGTGGAATTGACAGATGTCGGCTGTGATACGGAAAGCGGCTTTTCCGGATATTTTCCACGTAGCGCGTTTGAGCGGCGACGCGGAGGAGCTGAGAGCTTCCGGTCGGCTCGCAGAACCGCCAAATGGCGTAACGAAAGACCGACAAGTTTTACCGTTGCTTCAAATAATTTTAAAGTAAGCGATAAATAATTAAAAGGGCCCGCGAATTTAGCGTTTTCACGATCTTCCGATCGATTGTAGCGCAGAAACGGAAAGTACGTCGAGAGCGCAAAAGCGCAACGACGCGATCTGAATTACGACGACGTGTACATGGCTGATCTGGATTACGATTCCTATGCGGAGGACAACGCGTACAATGATTTTGATCTCCCGCGAAATAACATCGCGGTTCGATATAAAAATGATTGTTATGCACAATTTGGCGATCTGCGAAACGTAATCGAACGTTCTCGGAGAGAATATTTTCCACGAGACGTACAACAAAATTATTCGAGAGATCTCGAATCTTTATCTAATCGCGCATACCAAAGAGAAAATACTTTTCCGCGATGGTTTGTCGACAGCGAAGAAACTTCTCGCGAAAAAAATCACAAAAACCGAACGAAGAGAGCAAACGAAACTTTACGTCGCAACTCAAGTACATTTTTTAAAAAAATATTTATATGAAATATTTATTTGAAATTTCAGTAATATTAATTAGTATTTTATATTACAAAAAAGATACAATTGTAGGGCAATAGTTTTTAATTCACAAACATACTGCAGATTTTAAAGAGACACTAAATACTCCAGATTCTGCTGATTTTGCTACGCCTTTGAAGAGTGAGATTTGGGACTTTGTTTCGTGGGAAAATGACACGAGTGGTGAAGAATTATTATCCTCAGATTCGACGATATTAAAAAATGAATTGCGAGAAGTGCCGCTGAAGAAAGAATTGCGCAACTTCTATATGCAGCGAAACAGAGAAGATGAAGAGAATATTAACTCTGAAAGAGAAGAAGAATTCGAAGAATCGCGGCTGGAAAACAGTCAAGAAA
The DNA here is from genome assembly GCA_014839585.1 of Pseudomyrmex concolor. NCBI lineage: Eukaryota > Metazoa > Arthropoda > Insecta > Hymenoptera > Formicidae > Pseudomyrmex > Pseudomyrmex concolor. The sequence goes on along the minus strand of QVOB01027229.1, from coordinate 5,455 downwards.
ATTTATCGCCAAAACCTGCGAGATATCGAGCTTCAAGAAGCGACTCGATAACGAGGAAGTCTAAAATATTGCAATCGAATACACCAATCGCGAATTCACCACGCGTTCAATCGGCGCAAACATCCACCGATGAACGATCCTCGAACGTGTGTGCCGCGGAAAATGGTGAGGATTATAAAACGCAAGGATTTCTTTTTTTTTTTTTTTTTTTTTTTACGTCGATTATTTATATTATCGGAATTATATTTATATTATATTTATATTATCGGAAAGAAACTCGACGCGATATAGCAGCAGACGTCTGCAGAAATCTTCAGTTTTAGTTTTTCAGTTTGTTTAGTTACATTTTGTATTTTTATTTGCCAATTTTACTTATTTTTATTTGCCAATTTTACTTAGTCCACCGTTTATCTCTCTCTCGTAGCTTCAACTAATACGATGCCACGTTCGGCAGAAAGAAGAAAGCTCGATGTTAACTTTCCGACAGACGAGAGAACGGGAGAAACCGCGAATGTGACTTCCGCCCGAACGAGGGATGATCGTCAACGATCAATTCGCAAAGACAACAAGTTTATAAAGAAAGTCACAAATAAATCTCCCAGCGAAACGAGCCGGCTTGTAAGAACAAATAAGCGCGTCGTGAATTTAAAGATCAACGAACGCACGCACGCGGCGAGAAAAAGGAGTAATACTCATCGCGAAAATTACGAGAACAAAAAAATTGATCGCAGCAACATCAGTGCCGCTTCGCGATCGTCACTGAAAGAAAAAGCGACAACAAACGACCGAGTGTTCTTTTTGAAAAGAACAGATACTTTGCCGCTCGTAGACCGAAAAAAGAAAAGGAAATTTACTTCCAAGTTACCTGTAAGAACGTGGAAGCGCGTGAGAACGAGAGAACTTGCCACGCCGCGTCCTGAGAATGACATAACGAACGAGGGTGCTAATCGAGAACAAGTGGACATCGAGATTCCGCGTATCCACAATAATCTTTCGAACAAAATAGACGATGAAACTTGCAAAGAAGAAGAACACGCCGTGAGAAGAATCGTAGATCGCAGTAACATAAAACGCAACAATCATTTAACATTAGGATTATCCAACACTACAGAACCGGCATCTTCTGATACAAAAAAAATTCAGATTTCGAACGCGAAGACAATGCAACGGAACAAGCAAAAATATACAAGTACTAGGTAAGATTAAAGTACTTTAAAAAAATTATCTCTGAAAATGTTCTATATTTCCTTGTAAAACAAGAGAAAATGCGTGAAAAAAATATCCTCAACCATTGAATGTCTTTCTCTACGTATACCACAGATATATTTAATTTAAAAATAAATTGCGGGAAGAAAAGAGAAAAAATGAACCGATCACCGCGCGACTCTTGTCGACAGATATTTTATTTGTGTACGTCTTGTTTGAATAAATAAATACAGAGTTGGATGTACATCGGGGAATATGTAACCGCATGGAACGAGACGCGCATAATTGCGCACGTCGTAATAGGGCTCTGCGACGCGATGGGTCACCTCAAAAGAAGGCTTCCGAATGATACCAATTATGCCATCAACGTGGCGCGCGTCCCCCTGTCGACGGTTCTGTCACAGCACAGTCACTTCGCCCGCATGTCGCAACCCCCGCTTGCGTAACCACCCCATACAGTGTGGAGCGGCCTACGTATAATGCTGTATGTACGTCGCGATTTTCGCTGGGGGCCGCGCGATCTCAGGATCAGAAGGGAAAATATGTAATTGTCCGTATTTACCCTTACACCCGGCGTGCACTCAAACAACAACACGCAGCAATCCCCCGAACCCCGCGCGTAAACGTCACGTCGATTCAATTCAGACGAGCGTAAGCCGAATTTTGATTTTTTTTTTAATTTTTACTTTCTCTCGTTTTCACCAACAACATTCGACTTAAATAATATAAATTTTCTTGCGTCAAAGAAGAGCAAAAAAAATCGTTTGTTTTTCTTCGCATTTATAACATGTTCCTATATTGAGATTATACCAGTTTCGGACGTCGTATTTTTATATCTTGCATCGTGTTTCGATCTTTAATCATCTCGGAGGAGATACGAGAGAAAATATACGGACGCAAACAACGTGTCGGAGGAGAAGCGCGGCCGAAAAAAGCGGAAGAGCGAGGAGAGGCGCGCAGCAAAAGGAGGCGACAAATTTTGTCCCGCGCAGAGCACGAAGAGCCGAGCCGCCCAGCTGGAGGTGGATAATCAAATAACCTGCACGCACCGTATAAATTATCAATCAGGGCGCGATTGTGCAACCCCAACAGAGGGAGCCATCCGTGTCGGTAAGGGTTGTTACACATTGACGTGAACGAGGCGAGGGGGAAGTGGCGCGGCAGATTGTGTGCGACCTCGTCGCCGCCGCCGTCGTCGTCGTCGTCGTCGTCATATCGAGTGACCCCGCAACAGTTATCATCCCTTCGTGCGTGGGCGTGCGTGAATGTGAGTTCACGCCCCGCACAGTTCCCCAGGGGGACCGAAAACGGACGGTGCGTATGTACGCGCGATGAGGGTGAGCCGCGTTCCGTGTAAGGTTGGTAAGGTGCGTCGCACGTGTGCGACACGAGATTCCGCAGATACGAGACCGCTAAACCGACGCACAGCATCCCCGGTTTAACCCGAGAGAGGATGAAAGATTTTCACGTGGGAGACGCGTGTTTCTGTGTCGCTTCTTTCGTCCATAAAGATAACAGAATCCGATAAGAATTCGTATTCGTATCTTTACGAATTATCTTGATCGCGTGATCATCCGTTCTTGCAATTTGCGCGCATGATCTCGTCGCGAGTATAGGTAACTTGCATCGGCCGCGTTAACTTGCCCGGTAAGAGATGTTTGTTACATTGACGAGGCGCTTCGATCACGACAGCAGCGGGAACCGAGCGTATAGCCGAGCCAATTAAGCGTCGAAAGGGATCACCACCCCAAGCGCCTACGGCGGCGTATCGAAATTAATCGGCGCGGCGGCTAATTCTCCTCAAACTCATCGGAGATATACTTTCGCAGACAGCATATGTGTGCAGGGTGTTCCGGATTTGTCAGCGTTATCGACCACGTTTTCTTTCTTTTTTTAATTCCGGTTCCTTCATTAATTTCTCAACCGTCTACCGTTCGCCTTGTAATAAACGATCTTTATATGTTTTTCTTTTTTTTTTTCTACCAACGTTTTTGATTTTTTGCTCGACGCGAAAATCATCCACGATTGTAGGGCGCGCGACACCGAGAGAACAAATTCGGGTCGCACGTTCCGCTGTTACGTGAAGCGGAATGCACCTATTAAACGGCGCAGCCACGCGCCACGAATAGAGAGAATCCCGGGGAGGCTAAATAGTTTTCTATAGCCGCAGGCAGTGCGCAATTGTGCATCGAGCCGCGTCGACGTACCCATACGATAACGGAATATACGGTCGTGCGTTCTCACGTTTAGACGTCAGTGTCGCGGATCAATGCCCGTCGTAATATCGAGAGCGCGCGTCACGCAGAAAGATCGCCAAAGGAGCGCGCGATATAGTGGCAGAGATGCGAATTCTCGCGAGGTCGATAAATGACTCGATAAACGAGTAATAGGGGGTATAAGAGGATTCGATCTTGTTTATTTATCGCGGTCGATCAGCGAGCGAGATCGGGAGGCCGGTGGCGATTTCACTTCCACGCGGGCGTAAATGGCCGCGGGCCTTTATTTAATAAGTTGTTATAAATTAAAGGGCTACCGCATATTAAACCATCCTCGGCATATTTATAGTGATTCTTAAGAGAGCGTATAGGTACCCGGGCAAGTATCACGGTTATGTAAATCATCGATGCGTCGCGCCGCGCATGACACACACACGAATATACACTCGGTGAGCGCCCGCGTCTCCTTCGGAGGCTTCACACGTACCTTTACGTCCCGTGCGGACTCCCTTATGAATTTATCTTCGGCGATGAAACGACAAACGGTTTTAATTGCCGCTTCGGGCATTGCGCGCCGATAATCTGCCGATCTCCTTCGCTGAATATCGCGGGATACTGGGCGCGATGCGCATCCTCCTCGTTATCTTCGATCCTCGACAACGCGATAAGCGCGCGCAAAATTTTTTCTCCGCTCTTTAAACGTAACAACTTAAACATATATGTATAGATAAAAGTATCAGTTGTAGCGATTGTACATATTGAGATAATTTTATTGTATTTTTTTTTTATTTGCGCAGATAAATATACACATATAGCGAGTTATTTTGTTTGCTTTGTGAAATGAGCAAGCCGCTCCAGACTCGATCGGAATCGGATTGTGACACGTATTCGCGGGCGATAATGATCGTTTCGTATCCGGTATAGGGTAGCGTAATGCGCTTAACCGGGAGAAGACGACGGTGGCACATATCGACGAGGCAGTTCGATAGCGCGCTAACAGCATTTGACCCCGAGAGCTTGTTCCGGGGTTTGCTGGAGACGCTAACAATGCCTTATGTCGGCGTTTCGCTACCCGTGTCACGCGCGTACGCGAATTCGACGGCAGGAACGTGTTCCTCGTTTCTGGAGTTTCCGCTATAATCCGATCACCTCCAGGGAGCGACCGGCTCGGTCGACGATTCCTCTCTCTCTCTCTCTCTCTCTCTTTCTCTTCGCTCCTCATTGTCGTCCTTAGAATGGCACGCGGTCGCGTTACCATTGCAAACGATACAAACGATCTAATTTCGGCGTGTAATATAAGGGATCAGTCCCGGGGGATAAGCGAATAACGCGAGAAACAGTCGCGTCAGTAAACATTTCTTGAATTAGGAAAACGCACGTAATATATTTCTCGATCAGAAAAATATATACGCTGGAAATGTTCCACATCGAGATACACATATATGTATCGAGTTTTTCTTCTCGCGTATTTATTACATACAATATGATTTTTTTCCGCGGTTGCTGGTGTAATCCCGTGCGACGCATACGAACGGGGAGTGGTAGAAAAACTTAAAGCACGCCGCTCGTCGTAAGTCATTTCGAAGAAGGCGAGAAAGAAGCTGAAACGCGAAGCGGGTTAATATATTTTATCTACTGCAGGCTTCGAGAGCCACACGGCGGGGATGTACCCTGCCGAGGTGCGGGCTTTTATATACCGCGTACCGGTATTTATGTGTCGCCGCCTTGCCTAAGCGTTTGATATATGAACTATGAAAGGGGGAAAGAATGATATAGGAGAAGAGAAGAGGATGCGCGCGAGGAGAAGGACTCGCGTCCAGCTCCGTGCGCGCCCGTCCGCGCGTCCGTCGGCGATATATGTTCTTTTGACAATAAGAGGAGATAACAGAAGAGAGAGAGAGAGAGAGAGAGAGAGAGAGAAAAATATGCTTATCTAATATTTTCGCGCGACGAATGCAGTCGCGTACGAAAAAAGTCACATTGTTGCATTTTTTCTTACCTTTGGTTGTATGAACGCATTCTCATAAAGTCAT
>QVOB01027228.1:0-42118 GCA_014839585.1 Pseudomyrmex concolor | reverse complement strand
ATGTTGAGAAATAAATCGCCACTTTTCCAAAATTTTTGTTTTTTTTTTGTAGGCTAAGTACTTATCGGACTGCCCACGTATATATTTTATATCCTCGAAGTTACCACATATCTCTCGATGTCGTAGCTGGTTTTAGTCACCAGCCAGAGGGAGACGAAAAATCTCGCGTGTAACATACACGTGCTTCGTCGACGTTTGGTTAAGAATAACACCGTCAATCTGTCACACGGCGCATTGCGCGATAATACCGAGCTTCTTAATTCTTGTCACTGTCGGCGCCCTTTGTCTTGCCGAAAGTTCTATTATTATGTAACGCGACACGCGTGTATTCACAAAAAAACAGCGGCCGACTTCTCAAGCTGACAACTTGAGAAATACATGTGGTACGAAGTACACGTGGCTTGCACAACATCGTGAAGAATTGAGGATCTAAGATTTCCTTTTACTTGAAAAAACGTCGGCTACTCGGTATTTACCCTAAACTCATGCAATTAGAACTAAATTTCTGTCGCTGCTGTTTCGCTATTATACACCGCAATATAATAAAAAAAAAAGTAAATGTATAAACGAATTAATGTGGACACATTAATTCGTAGATTTGTGTGTTTTGCTCAAATAATGTCTTATCGTAAAACATTTCCCCGTGACTTTCATCTTGTTATGTCAATGACGTCTCCCCATTTTTGCACCCCTCTTTCGTTCGCAGTGTCCACGTCCATTAATTCGCCTATCGTCGCAGTAAGTAATAAAGTAAGAACGACGCAAAATAAAAGGCGCGACCGGGATGTATTCCGGTCACGGGGCGACAGATCGTTGTCAGTAGCACGAGGAGGGTTGAAAGCTCAGGGCGAAGATTCGTTACACGGCGTAACGGGAAGGAGGCATCTCATCTCCTGGACAGCTCCGCGCGCGCGTGACGTGAACATCATAAAAATAATCAGCCCCGTCCAATGAGCCCGGGGCGTACTTTGATCTCCGCGCATTTGTTTCTCCGGGAGAACCGTCCATTTTTTTTTTTTTTTTTTTTATCTTGAGCGTGCGCGCGGAGGAAGAAAACGGCGACGGGAAGTAAACGAGACGCTGGATGAACTTTCGAAGCGGGGAGTTTTCGTGCTTGCGAAATAAAAAATTAATGAGAAACGTTGCTGTGCGCTCTCGCATTTGGCTCCGGCCGGCACCTCCGGACTACGAGTCGAAGAAATGACGACGGCCGTTCCTATTGGCTATTTTGAAATTGAGTACGCCGCAAGTTTAACGCTCCCTGCTGATCGCATCCTTTTTCCTACCCATTGCTAGAGCCCGCGTTCCGGAAACTCTTGTAATTTGCCATCGAGAAGCAACGGCAATTTTCTCGCGCACGATTGGAAAGCCATTTACAGAGTAGAATATATAGACCGAACTGTATATGTTAGAGAAGAAATTATGATTTCGCATAAATGGGACTCGCGCACATTTATCGGCGCGCGTACATCAATAATCAAAAACGGACCAAGAAAATGCGCACGAAAGAAATATTTTTCGCAATACATCTACGATTTAAAAAAAAAAAAACAAATCTATCAGTTATCTGATGTAGTTCTTACAGTTTGTGTGAACATTCCGTTATTAATTTTAATAATCGTACGGAATCGTTTGTCGCGCATAAATTGTTCGCGTGGTTCAATCCGCGATGTAGTTACACATAAATATATATATATATATATATGTATATATTCTGTCATTTTAGCTGGCATCCGCGAAACGAATATTTTCGCTTAATCGATCGCAACAAACGCAATGGCATCGGGCGAGGTCTGGGCCTATAGACATCCATTGAATGCAGAGTATCGACTGCACGCTACGAGCCAATGAGAGGATTCCGTGCATAATGCATAGCTGGGATATATTGCAGTCACACGGCACACCAAAGCCACGCTTGGCGCACACAGAGAGCAAGATAGAGGGAGAAAGAGCGAGTCAGATGAAGGGAAAGAGAGAGGGAGAGAGAGAGAGACAGAAGAGCGTGCGTATATGATACAACTGTGTAATACACAGCATGCAAGCTGCCGTCCTTCTCTCTCTTTCTCTACCTGGCTTTCTCTCTTCCCTCTCCTCTCTCTCTCTCTCTCTCTCTCTCTGTGTGTGTTTACCTAATAATTATAATTACGACATTGCAGAGCTGAACGTCCCATCCCATGGCAACCGTCTACTCTATTGATTAGAGCAGCAAGGTGCGGCTCGATCGACATTCGTAATACGAAATAATCGGCGTCTTCCGTTATATAACGATACGATACGTTTTGATTCCTGTAATTACGATCGTTAATAATTATCGCGCGCGCAGAAAATGCGCAGGTGATAACGCGTTTTCATCGCGACGCATTTATCTGTCAATCACGAGTTGATATTTCGTACTTCTCTCTCTCTCCTTCTCCTTCTTGCCGCCTCATAGTATCGATCGGATAAAGTTGCGTCGGTCTTATTTGGATTTGTATAACGTCGAGGGGGAGGGGAATATATACGGGTTATGAATATAGTAGCCAATAGGTAAACGACGAGATAATGCGATTAGAGATCGCTATTTGGCGTGGTGTCCTAAATCGTACCGTCGTCATGATTAATTGATCGGACCGAGATAATCATAGACATTGGCACGAAGCGGCTAATGTGACGCGAGACATTCAAATGAATACGCAATAATCCAGCAGCTTGCTCTTCCTTGTAAATTCGTCTTCAATCTATCAGTCGCCTAATCCGCGACTATGTTCGCGAAAATAGAAATAGCTACGGAGCGAGTGTAAGCACAGGAACTCGTCTTGAAATTAAATCAAACTATTTTCCGGAAGGCGGGAGAGAGGAAGACGTTACACCGGAGAAAATACCCGAGCAGTCATTACACGAAGAATGCGGCGTTAGCATTCTCCAACTGGAAGCTTATATAGGTATGGAGAGAGAATGAAGATAAGAAAATTGAAGAAGCGTATGTATACTTACATACTGAAAACTCAGAGCAAAACGCGGACTGTATGCGCCCCCACCTTCCCCCTAGACAAGTCGTTAGCGATCGCAGGGCAATCGCTCATTAAGTTTGGCAAGCCCGTACGGCAGGCATCAGCAGGGGCAACGATGGACGATAAATTCATCATAGAATAATGACGTTAATGAACTGCGCGGAAGGACTTTGGGGGGGCAACAAGTTCGGGCTTGGATAGCTATGAAATATTCAGGCGGAATCAATTCTGACTCTGTGCGACTCGTGATGGACTCGTGAAGCACACGAAGGAAAGAGGGTCGGAGCAAGAGGAGAAAGAGATGGAGAGATTAGAGAGAGATACGAGAGAGAAAGCAGGCAGGCAGGAGGACAGGTTCGAGGATCTCGTGTTTTGCCGTGAGAGAGGGGGTGTACGCGCACGGAGGGCTCGCGTAAAGCGTAACGGAGGCTCGCTTAACCCTTGAGTTTGCGGCCGGGACTAAAGTCGTTATGTTTGTCCTTTGAGCTGATGGGGCAGGCGCCCGCGGGGCGACCCGGCTAATCCTACGGGACTCGATATATCCTGCTAATGGGTCCGGTCTCTGTATGCCGGCAAGGAACTTCGATGCCAAGAGAACCGGCTTTGACGCGCATCATACGCAATGTATTATGCAACGTCGCATATTGGTAGTTTATTGTCGAGTCTGCGTGCGCGGACGTCTGTCGCTCTCTCTCTCTCTCTCTCTCTCTCTCTCTCTCTCTCTCTCTCTCTCTCTCGATCGCGTTTAAATCATCTATCGCGTTTAACCACTTAATCTCGGAAGCGTTTAGGAGAAACGTTCTCTGTGAAATTCATCGAGCTTGCTTCAATGTTGCGAAATCCGGACTCGAATAATTATTGCACCAATAAATTTATACATATCTGCCACTAAATAGATATGTATATCGGTTCCCGACGCGCAAAACCAGAATTATCGCTCGCGCGAGAGAAAAAACAATGCATTATAAAACGAAAATTATATCGCTAACGACATTACGCGGACGGAAAACTAGTTCACAATTGCTACCTGTTCGCTGGTCACCAGCGCCACTGCTGTTCGTTGATTACAAAGTAAGCGCGTACAACTCGACAGGCGATGTTTTCCCGCAACAACGACATAAATACACGCACGCCGATATATAATGTCACACTACGATTTGCAATGATAACACACACTTCGTGTCCGAAAAAAAAAAAAAAACTGGAGAGTGGGGGACGAGAATTCGTTATGCACGACTTTCCAGAAAGAGATCGCGAGGAAAGAACGAGCGGGGCGGACAAAGAAACGAGCGCAAGATGATAAAGACGGTGAGAGAGAGAGAGAGAGAGAGAGAGAGAGGGGCGAGAGGTGGAGAGGGGCAAATTACCGGTTTTGCGATAAACGGTTCGCTCGATCAAATCGCCGGGAAAATAACGGGCCAAACTTAACGAACGCGAGTTACGTAACGCAGGTGTAATCACCTGCCGGGACTCGTTCCATCTCTCGCAGAAGGCAAATCCGCATTGCCGAACCACGCCACGTCGCGGTCAGTGCTGAATATACCGTAGCGTTAATTGCGAGAGCGAAGGTCTCTACTCTCGCGCGCGATCTTCCCCCCTTAATTAACGTTTCATTAAACCAACGATCAACGGGCTCGGCAGCGCGCGCGAGAAGTCTGATGTTGTTCGTGGCTTCGCGATTCTCTCGTTTGTCTTCCTCTTCTCTAGCTTCTTTTGCAACACATGTTTTTCTCATATGTATTTGTTACGCGGATATCTCTGTTGCGCTAGATATCATCGTAGTAAGCTGCTAGGAAACTATATGTTTCTTGAGAAATGCATACGTGCAGTAATTTTCCTCAAATAACGTGAATTGTATCTTTTAATAAATAGCGACAGAGTGAGAATCCACAATCGGCGGTATTGTTTCAAAAGATCGCGAGATCGGTGATTCAATTTTTGTTCGTCGACCTCGACTAATTTTTTGTTACCCGAAGCGGAAGACTTGAAAAGCGGACGCGCATTGTAAAGCGCTTTAGAAGAAATCTCGGCACAATGGATGGCGCGCGCGTCTTCTCTCGTGAGAGAGAGAGAGAGAGAGAGAGAACGGAGCTGCGTATCTCCGGCTAAAGAAGGATGGGAGAGCCGCGGAGGAACGGACGCGAACAAGAGACAGAGTGAACCGGAGAACTCGAGGAGGAGGGAAAAGTGTACCAGCGTGGCTAATGAGTCGCGGGATGATTGATTCGCCTATTCGCGCTATGCCCGTGTGCTTTCACTTGCCCTTCCCCTCCTCCCGCCCCCCTGGCCCCCTTCGTTGCGCCTTTATCTCCCTTCGCGCCGTTCAGTTCATTCCCCATTCACGAACTGTCAGAACGCCTATGGCAACAACATTCAATAAATATCGTATAAACGCTTTCACCGCGAGGCGAACCGACGTCGCCGAGCTGCCGATTCAGGGCGTCGCTCCGACGCCCTCGCGTTAAATTTACAGAGACCGCGTTCTTCGCCGTCTTATCGAATCGCGCGGCGTTGTTTCTCGAAGAAGAAGGATCGAGCGGATGATTCAGTTTGTTTATTTGGAGTTTTATCTTTTACGAAATTGAAAGATACGACTGATCGCGCGATGTGTCAATATATCACGAAATAACATAAAAAAATTAATGATAATCGTAATGCACGCGCGAGAGAGAAAGAGAGACGGACGATTTGTTTCAAAAGATAATGGCGTTAAACCTCGGCTGAAGTTGAAAGGCTGACTCACTCGCGACGCTTCCAGCTTACTCACGAAACTCGTATTTATTACGCGCTTATCTGACGGACGCTCCTCAATCTCGGCGTGCCCTCCGCCTTTCAGATCTTCGCATCGCGACGTCGCGGCGGCCACTGTCCGATGAATGGGAAAGGTGAAGAGAAGAGAAGAAGGATCAACGAAAATCTGCAAAGTACAAATAATGCCACTGCGTCGCACGCTTGCATCTCTCTCTTTCGCCCCCTATCAATTTACCCCCGTATATAAGTGAACGTCATGCTTTTGAACGTTACGAACAGAGGCCTTATCGAACCATTGTCGAGCTGTCCACGGAAGATGGATCGCGCGTACCTAATATAATAGGTTCGTTCGGTGTCAGCCAATAAAGGTCTTTTTGTGGCCCAGTATGACAGAGTGGCTTGGCGGCGCGATTGGCAATTCCGGTTTGCACGTGTAAATTTAACGCGTATGTAATTTCATAATCAAACACTCCGCCTTGTTCATATCCTCGCGCCTATCTTGCCTATCGCGAAGTAATTATTAAAAACAATTAGCAAAAAGATGTGTTTAATTCATATACGTATAGATAATTATATGTAAGATTTCAAGCTCTCGGTTTCGATCATTGAAAGAAATCAATTATATAAAAGAACGAAACGGACTTGTATTTCTATCACAACGAAATGTACACCGAGCGTGACTTTGCGTCGCGGTACTCTCGACAATCGGTCGGTTGATGAATTTTCCACGACGACAGGAACGAGTAAACAGATATATATATATATATACATATAAATGTACATATACAAATGCGCGCGCGCGCGCGCTGGCCGTACGCGGCGGAGATTCGTTTCCACTTAGCCGTATTAACGGGAGTTTGATTGCCGTGCCATCCATCCATCCGTCCATCTGTCCGTTCGCCTGTCCGGCTATCTGACCCCCGCGGCTCCCCCCCAGTTTCCCCTCCATCACACACCCTTCACCACGATGACAGCGCGGAAGAGAGGCAGGAGGGAGGTCGTAATCGGTGTCAACCCCCGCGATTCATGTATCAGAGTTCGACGGGAGCTGTGTTACCATGAGCGCGCGCCGGGGCCACGAAAACTCTTTATCGCGGGGTCGCAACGAGTCAAATCGAAACGAGCGAAGCGAGACGAAAGCGAGCAATCAAAGGGAATAATTCAGAAGGCGGCCCACATTGTTCCCCGCGCGTCCATCGGCGTCCCGTGGGATCGGTGCAGAGGCGAGGTTATATGCGACCCGGATGATAATGAACGACGCAAATAGCGTCACGCTGTCGAAGCGACACGAATTTTTCTCCGACGCACGACCTCGCGACGGAGAAATGAAATTTTTATCGGACGCAACTTATATTCACACACGCACATACATAGTCAGTGCCTTCGTTTTATTTAAAAAGTGGCGATATCGTTTTGCGCCATCGTATATTTGTACAATATACGTATATGATGCGTGTATTACGTGCATTTATTCGGAAATAAATTCGATTTCAAGTCTTCAGATGCATACAAAAGTGTTTCATTAAATATTTTGCATTCTGAAAAAATATTGTAATTATTAGTGACATAAAAAAGTATTGCGATAAAAGAATGCCATTAGAACAGCTTTTACAGAGAAATCGAATTGAAATCTTTAATTTTTTTTTTCTTAAATAAATCTCAAATATTCTCTCGAGAAGGAAAATGTTCATAACAACGACGTTCTATAACATATTTGCAAAACAAATAAGGTGCGCTTGAATAATCACGTCTATCAGTACATGTATAAAAAAAAAAGATAATAAAATGCTGACAGTGAAGAACACTGATGAACATTATTAGAAGATTATCGGCGCTGTGTCGTCGAAATCAACATTGAGATGCAGCGACGCCAACGACGTCCACACCCCTCGCACAAACGCGATATTATATTATAATCCGGGCACTGACTTTGGCGAGAGAAGAGTAACGGGGAGTTCTATGGGGGTTGCCGTTTGTAAGACCGGCGGAAAGAGAACGAGAGAAAAGAGATCGCGCGGAGAGGGGAGTGGAGATGAAGCGGGTAGCGGGACTTGTCTGGAAGATTAGCACCTCGTATAAAAGTGCTGTAGCACGAACGGAGGGAAAGGCTCTAGAGGTGACGACGATGACGATAGAGGTGGGATGCTGGGGATGTTGGGAGAAAGAGCAAGAAAAAGAGTGTGAAAGAAAGAAAGATAGAGAGAGCAAGCCGGAAGGAGACGAACGTTGAAGAGTAAACGGGAAGTGAGAGACGCGAAGGCTGCGCTCCTTGTACGCAGCTCGCGCTTTCCACCCTCCCTCTCTCCCTTCCCCCGCGCCTACAACACAGTATATAAGAGGAAAATTAGTTTTCAGAAATTTTTATGAAAGCCCTGAAAAGAAACTGTAAGGTTCCCTTTCTCATTGGCAGGGGCTATTTTTGTTCGGAGAGACGTGGGGATTTCAATGGGCCTTTATTTTACTCGCGCGCGTTAATCTCTCGCGGGCGATACCGGAGCCGGTTCTACCACGGCTTATACACCCATGGCTGGTCCAGCGCACCAACGAATACGAGGCGCAGAGGCTGCGCGCGGCCACGAAGAAAACGGGGGTGTGAGAACACAAGCACAGAAAAGAAAAAGAAAGAAAAAGAAGAAGAGCGCGCGCGCGCGCGTCAGAGGATGGACTCGCGCCGGTATCAAACGAAATGAATGAGATCATTATATATATCTTCGTGTTAAAAAAAAAAAAAAAATTGCTCTTCTAATTAGTCCTCGACAATAGTCCGCGGTGGCAGAGGGAATCGCAACGGCGTTAATTTTTGCAATTAAGCGTCGCGATCTTCGTTCTTTCTTAAAAGAGAATGCTAACGAAAGGACTTTTGTGGAGACTCAAATTAGTAGAGATCTGAAGCGCGACACAACCACGACGAGATCCCGGGCAGGGCGGAAAACTTGTTAACAGGAAAAATAAACGTTCCCCGAGGCTTTTATACAAACGTTTGGATCGCGCGGTTAACGTGCTAGTTTTTTCAGCGTAATAAATACGTTTATTACGAAATTCCCGTATATAATGCACGACTTTATCGCTGATGCGACCGTTTCTATTCATTAACCGCGTTAAGATGCAATTAGGTATTTATGACGTGCGAAAACATAAAAAGCATTTTGTCGCGCGAACAATTCGTACGGCGCGTTTTTCAACGCGTTCTATAAATTGATGTATGTATATATTCGACGATTTCGTAACGGTTACTTGCAAATACATTTGATAAAAAATGTCGAACCACTCCGGAGATTGCGTGCAACAAAAGAAAAGAGAGACAAGTATTGTGTGTAACAAAATAGAGCGAAATAGTCGCTCCTCCTGTCGTAGATAACGCAAGCGCGATTTGTCTTGCTGCTGTCCCATTGTTGCACAAGCAATTCATCGAACGCTATCCAATTATCTCTTGGGCTTTCTCATGCGCCGGCTCTCTACACGTAACGAACCGATCGACGGCTCTCTCGTTACGTCCGAGCCATAACTCTTGCCTGCAATAACGTCGCTAGAATGAATTACTAAGCGCATTTGTACACACACCACGGCGTGAACGCACATTACGCGGCTCTTAGGATCAGAAGATGTTCAAAATGTAATTTCCACAATCCGTATTCGCGCACCACTACCGCAGATGATATAGTTTCGCGCGGATAATACACGAACGGGGGGGATCGCGTGACAAATTTGTCAGGATACGATATCTTATATAAGGAAGTTTTCAAATTAGAATATCGCGCACGTTATTTCGAAACTGATTGGTAATAAACGTCCACAAGTAGCGAAATGAGTAATGTTACATAAAACGGAATAAATAAATCTTGAAGCGTCTATTAAAAGATTGAACAACTCACACATTTAGAATAGTAATTGGTTAAAAATGTTACATGCACATATATTATTTTCCATTTATAAAATACGATCAAAAACAATCGTTACGTTTATATGGTAAAATAAAAACTTCAAATTCACAAGTAAATTCAAAACAGCTCGCTTTGCGAATAACAATAACAATGATAAGGCAGGTCGGTTTCGAGCAAAACAGATGGAACAAATTATTGTATAAAATGAATTATTATATAATTGAACGTAATATATTTTTGAATATTATTTACCATCTATTTTGCTCGAAACCGACCTGCCTTATCATTGTTATTGTAACTTCAAATTCAGTTTGTCGTCAAAAATGTCGCCGTCGCCGAACGAATACAAAGTTGACTGAATTAAAACGCAAATATCAACGAAGCAAGAAAAAGAGGTAAGAACGGCAAACGAGGAAGAAAATGTATGTATACGTTGTATGTTCTTACCTCGAAATGTGGCTGCAAAGCCGCGTCAATACGTCCGCCCTAAGGAAGAGAGTCAAAGACAGAGAAAGGGCAAGGAGAGAGCAGGAGCGGGGTAGTCGATAGAAATAGAGAAAGGGAAAGGGAAAGAGAGAGAGAGAGAGAGAGAGAGAGAGAGAGAGAGGCAGGTAAGAGAGGAGACGGTTCTTCGAAGTCTTGGCTCTCATACGGAAAGGGATGGTTGGCGGACTTGTGCCGATGTATAGAGCCGCGGGGAATGGAGAAGGTGACAAGAGGAAAGCGGGGATGAAACGTTGTGAAAGAGGAGACGGGGGGATCACGTGGAAAGGGGATCTTCGGGGCGAGAGATCACTGCGACGCCGATATTACTACAGGCAGCCCGAAGATTACCAATATCCTTGAGAGGCGCTCCAGTCCTGTCATAAAAGACGGAGCTTACGAAGATATTACCTAGCTACCTACCGCCAACGCCGACGTTGCGCAGCCATCGTCGGCGTTAGGTGCTCGTAGTCCGACCATCTCACTTTTCGCAACTTCATTTCGGGAAATACTAAAAACACAGAGAAGACCAGCTCGCTGTTGATAGCGAGCGTTAGCACCGGGCCGATAGTCAACGTTGACGTATACGGTCTGAAAGTCGTCTCGCCTCGCAGTAGAGAGGCTGTACTAACGCAATTTAGGCGAAGATCGAAGGTCGTTGGACCTCACGTAGATTGAGATTAAGACGGGCTTGCGCTGCTCGCAGAAAACTCGTATAGTCGAGGTGTTATATCTCTGGTGAGATGAGGTATTACTTTGTCTCGTTTATATCGAGAGTGTGTGTGTTAACACACTCTTCTTTTTCACATTTACTTAGCGAACTTAAGAAATACTTATTTATACTTTGTAAAAGATTTTATTGTCCTCATAGACAATTACTACTCTGTCATTTACTAGCGATAATCATGACAGCATCTGATGAGTTATCGCTTTCTACTTTGTTAAAATAACGACTAATTTTTTTTTCTTAAAGAAGATACGGAAATATTTATATTTTGTTTTATCACGTGACAAAACGACACGTTTCGGATGTCAAATTCGCAAGTTGTAGAATTTGTCAGATCTAAGTCTCGCGGATATAAGTCCCGCGCAATAATTGAGAGAAACTCGTGTCTTTGAATTAATGTTCGACAACGGACCATATTCGCGTATTTTGACAGTCGAGACATTCGATAGAGGCAAGGCTGATTCGCAAAATCAGCTTGGCTCTAGTTCGAAACTCTCACGCGCTTTGAAACGTCCGAGATGGAGAATCCGAGGGCGAGATCCGCCTCTCTCTCTCTCTCTTTCTCTCAACTACTAAGTATACATAGACCCGTGTGCCTCTCTCGAGTGCGTCTGAATCCTTAATGGGGAATCGACCGAGTTATTACATCCCTGCAGGGTGTTGCATCGGCGGAGAGACGGAATATGAGGTCTTGTATACAATGACACGGGGCATTGTCGCGGCGCTTTGTACGACACAAAGCTTTAATCCACGAGCAGATCTGCCAATGTCAACATCCATCCCGCACAGAGGTACCGCCTCGTGACGACACGCACACTCACGCAAAAAAAGCCAAGCCCTACCACCCGATCTGTCCGCTGGGGACAGCACACAGCAGCTAGCCTCAATAAACGTCCCATAATCCACCCCTCTTTTCCTCCCCCGACTTGAATAATCGTCATTCTCTGTCTATTGTATCGTTTTCTTGCGAAAGCTCTCGACCACCGGGGAAGATCGATGCATCCATAACGTTGTGTGTACACGTTCGCGCTGTTACGACTAAATATTCATGTGATTGCTAAATAGACGCGCGCGCACAGAATACATCTCGACACTTGATTTTGTTCATAAGAATTTAAGAATATGACTCGTGTGAATACGACAAACAAAACTAATTGTGTAATTCAAGAATTCCTTTCTTTCACGAAAAAAAGTTGCGAGTTAATTAATCCTCACGTAATGGAAACACGGTGCTTCTTCAACGTCGACTTAGAAAACGACTGAGTGTTCAGTGTCCGAGTTCGTTTATTTTTCGCTTTTATTCGCGCACTGGGATTGTTTGCGCGACCGTTAGACGGGACCTGTGAAAAGTAGCACGTCTTCGCTGTCCAAAGTCATGATTTATGCGCTCTTGTCGGTGTACTTATGACCGAATATGTTCTCCGGATTATCTAGTCCAGAGTAAAATCTTCGTGTCCGAAGATGTCTCTCTCGTTTTCGAGAGATATTTAAAATTCCGATGGCGTACATTGCTTTCGAGACGGCCGACTGATTTACACGACGGACCGTAGTTGTGCGGCACACGTGCATACGAGCAAGAGAGCGCACGTTTAGCGTAATTTATGCTCTTCTGTAAATCTTATGGTAAATCGTATGCATGTAAAAAAAAGACAAATGTACTATTATTTATGAATAATATTTAAGAAAAATTAAAAAACTAAAATGTATAAACAAATAACATTTGTAAGTGTGGAATTAGGTAAGATTAATTTTTTTTATTGTAAGTAACGCGGGAATTTTTTTATCAAAAAAATTAAATTAATGCATATATATGCCTTAACGTTTACTTCTCGTTGTAATATATATATTTGTGTGATATTCGTGTGATGTGCGAACTGTACAATGTACATTTTACATGTGCACGTCCTGTGTAATGAATCACAGGATATACACAGCGCCGACTTGTACGCAATAATTCGAGTCATCATCGATTGTGAGACGGATCGTGACGACGGCTTCGCCATAACGAGGATCAGGACGGTTGGGCTCGTCACAATGTAATTACGCGGCTCGTAAGCGTCCATCGAGCGAACAGGAAAAGCGGCGGGCGGGAAGAGAGATTATATACGTGGCGCGCGGGGGGGTGTGAGGCAGCTTATTTTGACATTCTTATCGGAGAATCAGAGTGTGGTAATCCCCGAGGCGGCGTGTGTAATCTCATCCCTCCGACACCCCGCCCTATACTCCCGGCCAAGGGTTTCGCTTCGGGGCGAGTCCCATGGCCCTTCAGCAACCCCCAATTTCGACCTTTCCCCAGACTCTGTTTTCCGTTCCCTACTGTGTGCGCGCTCCCAATACGCCTGATCCACACTCCAGCCCTCCTACACGTCTTCCTCTTTGCACCATGCACGAGCCGCTAATCTACTATTAATTGCCACCACAAAACATCCCGCTCGCGTTGAGCGAGCGACTATATAGTACACGTTTCGAATCCGCGACGTTTCTGTCTTCGCATCTGTCAGTATTCACGCGAATCGTTTTTTTTCTCGTATTGTCAAATTACACTATGTTTTTTTTTTGTAACAATGATGTTTTGTGTCGCGAAATTTTTTATCAATTGTACGATAAGAGAGCGTAACAGTTTTGCAATTTAATTATACGCGACAAAATTGTTGAATCTGCTTATAATTACAATCGAGACTATATTATATAGATATCTTGCGCCACGCGTGGCGGCTTGTCTTTCATCTCCACACGAATTATTATTGTCGATGTATAATTGACTTACAAGTCGATACGCGACGCAATCGCGAAAGCGACGCGATTCGATCATTTCCCGTGTCCGATGCGCGCGGAGTCATTGGTCGCGCAACAATGGTTAACATCGGCAAGAAAAGTATTGGCGCGCGCGTCAGCATCTTCGCGGTCGTCAGCGTAAACGACAGCGACGAAGAAACGTCATCGGCCGCCCGCGGCGCGCATATCCGTCGCGGTTGGTGCTGCGATGCCGTCCTTTAACGACTCCGCGTGTGTCGTTTAATTTAATTTGACGATCGCTCGTTAAAGTAAACGCGCAAACGCGAAACGAGAGATATTAAATCTCGCACCTTCGGGCCACATGCCTGTTTACGCGCGTTCCGTCCACCTTCGGCCCTGCGCGTTTTCCCTCTCCTCATTTTGCATCCTCGACGACGACGAAATATTTTCTCTTGTTTCTCTATTTTGCTGCTTCTTATTCTCTTTCGCTCCTTCTTCCCCGGTCTTATCTCTTCTCGCAGCCGTTGCAATATCTTCCTTTTTACCTTTCTGCATAGCTATCTCTCACGCCTACGCGCTCACAGCTATGAAGTTCAGGTACGGAACTTCAGGGAAACAGAAGATGCTGCTAACTATGCATGATTGCTTTAGGTTATATTATGATTTTCTTTATGATCAAGCACTCTGGAAGAACAAAACAGAGTCCCAATCGTGTCATCGAAGACTTCTTCGCCTCGCTTGACTACGTTTCACTTGAGAAATTACACAAAAATGCGCCGCTTTCTCAGAATCGCTCTTGCTTGTCTTCATTGCAACAGTATATTGTTACAACTCGATTACAAGCTAACTCAACGTTAACTTTTGCACCGATTTTTATATTTATTGCGGGCATATGTGCAAAGTTACGTAACTAGTAAAAATCTGGGCTCGTCTCTTGGAACTGAGAAGATTAAACGGGATGTATCTCGCGTCTCACGGTTCTCGATTACTGGCGTCTTTGTTGTCAATAGCTTTGTCCGATCATTAGGCACTGTCAGTGGTTTGATTTATCCGGTATGCGCCGCAATACCGGTGTACGTTATATCCTGTATCGCGAGTAGTGAGGCTTATACGAACAAGTCCAGGAAGAGGAGTCCACCACGTCGTCCTTTTTCCATCGTTACGGCAATACTTTCTTTCATGTCCAAGGTCGTACTGACGGAAATCATTATTTAGAGGTGCGCGCGCGCTCGCGCACGCCGGCGTACAGTAATAGCAATGCTCGCGCGCAGCATTGCACGAAGACATTTCCTCATTGCTGCCGCGCGCGTATACCGTTGTTCGATAAGCGTAATGTGGAACGCGTGCGTAGATAATTGGAAAATCGACGCGCCGCGATCGAGACACTTAGCGGTCTTTATATACATTATAGTGATCGATAACGGTAAAACGATGCGTCGGGCTTTTATGCGTCGGCAACATTTCAATATATTGCGAAATCGAAGGCGCCTTTTCAAAAATTCCGCGCGCAGAAATTACGCGCGATTAATGAAAATTGAGGGGGAATATATCGAAGGTGTTGCCGGTATTCGAGTAATCGAGTGTAGAAATATTTAAATTGTGATAATGATGGAATAGAGAGAGAAAGATAGAAAGAGAGAGCCATCTCGTAAGTGTACGTTATGAGTTTACCCATTCGTAACTAATGACTTGATTTCATATTCCGTTATATAGCACCAACGTGTAATTACAAGAAATGAATAAATTTTTAACAGTTCACGAAAGAGTCCGAGCTCTTGACACATACATATAATATATATTTATATATATGAATATATATATATATATATATATGTATTAAGTACAATAATATCAAGTTTAAAGTAAATGAATATTTATGCACACGATCAATCAACTCAATTTGAACGACTTTGTTTTATCGTGAATTTTTGAATCGTTATCGAAGTATCTCACGAAGTGACTAACAATAAGTAGCGAACATTTAATGACACATGCGGGAGACAAAAAGCGCGCGAGTACTTCTAGCGTGGATACGAATAAGTCGCGCTGGAACGCTTGACGGAAGCGGTGGCACAATTTAACAATGTAAATTTAGCTTTTCAGCGCAATGTGCAACGATACGCGTGATGTACGAGCTGCGCGTGTAGGAGTTGCCGTGCGTGTACACGAAGTGAGCGATTGCAGACGCGCTGCAGCATCCGTCTCTCCGATGACACACACATACACACACACACACACGCACCGGTTTCCGTGCGACTACGTAATAAATGCAACGCGCACTTTCCGCGGCACGTCGTCGTCCCGTGTCGAGGGAGACGAAAAATTTCGATTGCCACGCGACGTTACCGGACAAATCGGCGATCTCCGCGTTTGCCCTTTCTCGACGCCGCCGAACGATGAACGGGTGACTCTCTCCGGTGCAAGACCCCGTGCGCTATTTCCGTCAAAGGATGCAACCGTTCGAAATTAGAAACCCGAGTAAGCGGCGAATTGAGCTAGGTCATGGCCATCATTTCGAAGAAGTGACGGACCAGCTTTCAAACTCGCGACACGTACGGTTAAGTTTCACACGCGCGTTCTTATACCCGTAAGTATGTTATAATAATTGCGATCATAACGTGTGTATGTGTGCGTAGTACTACGGTTTTGAGATAAATTTAGCAAACATATTAACATTTCACAGTCGCCGTTTGTGATGATTTATAGAGGTTATTCTGTTACGCGGTGACGGAGGTTAATGCGCGCAAAGTGTGTGATTTTATGATGCTGCTCGCGCGCGCGTGTAACTGTTATTATGCTCAGTTTAATGCATTTTAATAGAAGAACGGAGAAGGGAAAGGGAAGAAACTCTGCTGGAAAAGAACAATCATTTCTGAAAATTCTTTCTCTCGGAAGAGCATCACAAACGATCCGTTTTTCTATCTATATACGCGCGCACATATTTCAGACATATAATAATTTAAACACGTGCGGACCATACGTGCTCGTGAAGAAAACTCGAGAATAGATTAGACACAACACACATTTGAGGCTGTTACTACACTTTTGAGCTTAACCGCGGCAGCTCCACGATGTTTTAGAGCTCTCAGCGATTATGACGGAGTCGACAACACGTATTTCCGGTAGCTGTCTCTAAGCTTTTACCTTTCTAAGTTTGGGAGATAAAACCTTGTGGTATATGTGTATACACAAAAGAAACACAAATTATAATTACAGTATAGTAGATTTATTGTGTACTATATAATATAAAACTACTATTTAAACTACTATTTAATATAAAACCAAATAAAAAGAATATTGCTTCTTTTTCATGACAAAAGTTTTGTTGTAACATCCACAGATTAAACTGCAACAAAGTTGTATATGGTAGACAACAGGTAATGTTTTACGGCGCGCACTGGTTTGTTTATTTATCTTTTAAGAGAAATTATCATACCGCATATATTCATCAGAGAAAGAGAGAAGAGAAGAGAGAGAAGTCACGCTGTATAGACCTTAATTAAGATTACAATTAACTCTCGATAATTCGTGCGCGTGTAATCACGGCTTCGGATCTCTCCCAAGCCGGCTTCTCTCGGAACGGCTCTCGTGATGCGAGCGAGGCAGACAGGAGAATGGAGAACAATTCCTTAATGGACTCGCTCTCTAAAGAGTAATGACTACATTGGGGAGAGACGCGCGCAACTTCTCGACGCTTTTGTTGCGAGGTCGCGGGCTAATGGCTACAAGTCCTACTTATTATTCAGACGCGCTGTGTATTTTTAATCGTATTTCGATGGCACCCCACGTGTATATAATACTTGTGATACATGCCCACACAACTCGTATCACATTGTTACGAGCGAAGCTCATAAATCGCCGGTAACGACCTCGTAATTTCCGCTTGCGAACACACGAGGCAATATTATTTATTAGCAAAATTACTAAAACGATCAAGCTAACGGCCGTTAGACGACCCAACACGCGCGTGTAAATCACCGACTCAATTGAGAAACACACTTCTCGCTCGAATCCAAATTTCGCACAAATTGTCTTCACAGATTACATCTCGATTATACCACATCTAAACTTAGGTTCCTTTTCACGCGCGCGCGCGCATAATGTGCAATTTCACACGTAGGTACTAATTTCTACTGAGATGAAGAAAAAGAGATTTTCCTCCGCAATATAGCGTTTCCTATGTATAAATTATTTGGATAGAGAGTTAAAGCAAAACGGAAGCAACGTATTACTGTTGCAACTATGTGTGTTTACACACGTAACTATCGTCTGACTGAGAACACGATTGCACACACAACAGCGAGCGACTCGAACGACCGACTCACGTCTCTTCCCGCGCGGTTCTTCGCCAACAGAAGAGATCGTCGGGACTTGAAAACGAGCGCATGAAACGGCCCGTCGAAAGCACCGTCGAACAGGAGCATCGAACGGGGTGAGCGGATAGATACGGCGGAACGATGGGAGCCCGTAAACGCTGTATAGCGCGCGCGTGGAACGGGAAGGCGAATAAATACTCGGAGATGTAATCGCCGAAGGAAACAAGCGGCGGGATTGTTCGGCGGGGAATAATTGAAAGCGCCGCTTCTCTTGAGCTTCTCATTCCCATGTCCAGCCGCCGCTACCGCGGGCCCGCTCTTTAACCGCTTTCTGACGCCGGCAGGCGTCCTCGTGAGCCTCGCCGACGCGACGTTACGCGCGCGCGGCATGCCGCTGCAACCGCGCACAGTCACGTTGATCACCAACCGATCAACGGCAGCGATCAACCGATCCCGGCTGAGGATCGGCCCGTTCCTAATGTATGCGTGATGCGGTCGATCGCTCGCCCTCATTAACGCCTGAATCAAAGCGGGCACATCCGAGAACGACGAGAATCTCGTATTTCTGTAATCTCTGTCAGAAGTGCCGCGGCAAATGGCAATATGAATATAGACTTTACATCTCGAATCTCTCTCTACGTGTATTTCTCGAATACTCTCGTGATTTTTTAAGAAGAATAAATTTCGGGTATATAGAAGCACTACCGTGCCTCTTGATTGCTGCGTGTCGCTCGAAATCTGATGATGATTTATTCGGTTCGGTGCGTTAAGCGAGAAAACACGTTGTTTTGAAATATTGGTCTTCTTTTATGATCGTATAAAAGGCTTAAAGCAAAAATTTGATATTTCGAGAGAGAACGAATCTACAAACTGTAAAGATTTCTCGGATAACGACTGAATATTTGTTACAAACGGCCGAAATTTCTATCGAGAAGTTTCGAACGCTGAGAATCTCTCTGTCGCGTTCACGATGCATGTTGGATATATTTCGAGACGAGATCCAGAAGTTCTGATGAAATCATCAAAACTTTCGGTTTCGTGACAGATTACAAGCGGATAATCCGCGGCACAATTTCCTTGGAAATGCGACTAGCAATACTTGGGCATGCAATAAGGACTAAATCGCGTCTCCGCCGAATATCGCGTAGAAGACATAATCGATAGGCAACTGCTCGACAGACGACTTAAACGTCGCGATTTCAATCTGTTTGCGTCAGCGATCTTTTGTAATTTTTAAAAACAATTTTAAATATAAAAAAATAACATTTACAAAAACCGACAGAATAATTACCGAATTGAACGCGAAAAATCTAAACGATCGCGCTCGACTACTTACTGATAAAATCGACGTTAAAATGTTCGAAAATAGAAAGCAGCCTCTCGCGGACTGCCATAATCGTACATCATCCTTTTATCCGCTCGACTTATCCCTACAAAGTAGGCGATCCTGCCGCGTACAGCGGCGCCTAGACTCCGCACGAGTTTTCGGGGTGAGCTTCAATAATACAGCCGGTGGGAAATTGTGATCGAAGGATACTATTGGAAAGCGATACCTTAGCCGGGCTGCTGAATAAGTGATGGAACAATATTTTTAAAACGCCTATAATTCGTGGGCCGGGCCTAGCTCTCTCGTCCGTACGGCGGACCTGTATTTATCGGCCCGTGGAGTATAGAGACGCGGCCAAGAAAGAAGGGCGATCATTTATGTTGCGGGGTCGCGCCGCGCTATACGAGAGAAGTCTCCTGGTCGCATTTTACTCTACAATCGGCGCGGATGCGAGTCGAGCCGCAGGATTATTGCGGCCATTTATCGGTGCCGTCTAATGTTTTAGTAACGATGTCCGGCGCACGTGCGCCCATCCCTATTGGAGTCGTTCTTCTGGTTTACGGTATAAAATTTCGGTGAGTAAAACTCTCCGGAGAGCAGACACCGGGGTCACGTGCATCGAAGGATATGGCGGATGGCTTGGAAGTAAATTCGTTTCTCGATGCAATGTGACTGTTCGGAAGAAGCACCGCGAAATATTTTATATACACAAAAAGATCTTGCACGATCTTAATTTCGAGCTCTTAGAGATACGAGCGATTTTGCGAGAGTTCGAATATAAGTTGTGAAAAATTTTATTTTAATAAATGCACACTAGAGAAGAGACATTAGCGCTATATTTCCTGTCAGAAAGATGGTCGCGGTATATAATAAATGCGTATATCTATCGTTTGTTTTTTTTTTCTTTCTTTCTTTCTTTCCGTACTTGCATACAATATTCGCGCGATACACGAGCTTTTTTTTTTTTTACGCGAAACACCGCGCGGTTGCATGAATCGAACGTCGGAGCGGGGCATGCACACGGTAATCTTTATATTGGAGAAACCATCGCGCGCGCAAACCAAATAATCCCGCGCGAGAAAGCAAGCAATATATTCAATCGGAGAATATGCATCTGGCCATACGTATGCAAATGGCCAGACACGTGGCACCGATTTGATGGAAGTGTCCGATTCCGTGCGGCTCACAGCTTTTTACTGATAAAATAAGAAGAATTTATCTCGCACAGTGGACAACCAATTTGCACGTTTGGGCACGAATTTTTTGTACGTTTCTACATGAAATTCTCAAGACTCTTTTCACGGATAAGATCTATTAGCGGACTCACACATCTCAATTCGCGCATTTTGCCTGTTAGATATCCGAAAAGAATTTTAAGCGAATATTTTCAACGTGGTAAAAGTTGTCACACACGCGATATTCTCGCGAGTCATCGACTTCTGAAGCAATTTCACCAAGATTATCTGAGAAATGTATTTGCGCATACGTGGCGAAGCTTTGTCATTTTTTATGCAAAATGATTCTCCATCGTTAAGAAATCTATAGATATAACATCTTATTGTAACATCCAACCACACAAACGTCAGAGTTTGAAGACTATCAAATACGCCACGTAAACAAACGGTTATGAATATTTTACATTTTTTTATTGGCAAAAAAGCGCCGTCTTCACACAACACCGAAGCTATTTCCCATCATATGCGGTAGGTACATCTCGTTAAAACTCCACCGTCCGGCCGTTTTACGATTTCGATCGACTATAAAGCTTATCTGCAGCTTTCTATTCGATTGGTATGTATAAAGGCGGATGGACCGACTACTTTCTCGCGCCCGCATTGGATTATCGTGAAAGCAGGACGCACTTCTTGTAGGTATACGTCGCGTACGTACTCGCGACGAGTCATCGTCTTTATTGTACGTATCTCCACTTCCCGTTGTGTTTTCTTAACCGGACACGCTCAAGCTGGACACGAACGATCTTTTTATTTTATCGAGTTTTGTCGCTTTGTGTGTGCGTTTTATCGAATTAAAAAAAAGAATATTTTTTTGCAACTTTTTTAAGGACAGCTAATTTGACGTGTTAATCCTCTTAATGTTTTTCCAAAAAAAAACTTTAAAGAATGACTTGCGGAAAAATCAGTACAATCGCAACGCTATCAGTTGTTGGTGAGCAGACCACGCCATTTTGTCGTTCCTACATTCATCTCTAAATATCCGCTATAAATGCCACTGATACACATTGTATCAACTGTTATATTAATGGTTCCACGACGCACGTGTCTATTTGTCTTTGCGCGCATATAATTTTGTGAGATGACGCGTGAAGCCATTTTCACTAATTGGCACTTATTTCGTGCTCGAACATCTCGTTACTTCAAGGCACGAGTAACGTGCACGCGTTTCACGGCGCGGGAAGCGGAAATCGTTCACGCACCTGTGCGCCCATTGCATATCTGGAATCTCTCGTTCGGGCGCAACGGGCGCGCGCTAACGTAAGGTCACCCGCAAGTATATCGACGTCTCGGGGTACGTCCGTTATATTGATTGCGAGAACACAAGATACCTGGCCTGAAACCACGCGCGCGCACCACGGCTTACGGCGCGGAGAGGGAGGTAACGGGCGCGCGGATTCCGCTGTAGCGTGCAAGCGGAAGCCTTCATCATGATTATCATCATATCTCCGCTAGACATCAAAGACTTATCTTTCTGTCTCGGTCTTTCTCTCTTTCTCTCTTTCTCTTCAGTCCCCTTCTCTCTCTCTTTCTCTTCTGCGGCATTTTCCTTTCTCGTGCTCTCTCTCTCTTTCCCTTTTCCATCTCGGCTTCCCTACTCCTGGCCCTTTCCGTGGCCTTTACGCCCTTTCTCTGCCTAGCTCGCTCTCTGTGTATCCCTCAACGATTCTCTCCTTCGCTCTCTTCGCTCTTCCGCCCTCTACGCTCTCTCGTATCCTTCCGTCGTCTCTTTCTCTCGCGTAGCCGCGTGCGCGTGGCTTTGGGGTTCCGAAAGATGACCATTTATAAATTACTCCCGGAGACTCCTTGGTACAGAATGCATCGGTTGATATCCACCTAGTCCATTACGCGAAATTAATACGTCGTTTTCTTGCGATATCGACGTCGAGCACGCGGGAGAAACGTGTTCTCTTACGGTATAGGTACATCCGCGAATTTTTCTGTGAGAGATAATTTCACGCGGAGGATATTCTTCCAACACGTTGCAAAAGTATCGATTCATTGTCAAAAATATCAAGATTGTAAAATGAAGAAAAAAAAAACAAAAGTATTACACGAAAAAGTTGGAAAGAACAAATCTATTGTTCCAACACTGGTTGCTTCCCAAGACGTTCGTCGCAGCGATTTCAGCTCAAGTTAGGTCGAAAGAATAACACTACATATAACGCAACACGAGAAAGGAAAAAAAAAGAGAGAACGATCTAGAGAAGTAGAAACAGAAGCGCGGATAGAGGGAGAGAGCGCGGGACAAACACATGTTGCACACTCGCTCCGGTTAGTTTGGCTCCTTCGCGCTCGCGGAGAGAGAATCTCTCTCTTCTTGGCTTCTCTCTCTCGTCGCGACGGCGTAACGTAAGACTAACAACACAATGGAGCAACAGCTGCATGATAGATGGTGGCTGCCGCTGGATCAACCGGCCGGTTGCCATCGCCGGTTCCCGACCATTCTTTCTTCGACCCGAAACTCTTCTCGGGTCCAAACTCTTCTTTCGTTCTCTCTGCGTCGTGATTGTTCGCGATTTATTTGCGATATACGGAAGTACAACAATGAGAAAACGCGTCACGCGGGAATTCGATTCGGCAACGCCATTACGTTGTAGACCGACCGCGCACATCGGCCGGTTTGTTTATCGAACGAAAAAGATCTTCTGGAAGACATCTGGTCGGGAGTGTTCACCGATATGCGTCACGTCTTATTGTGGGGTGCCAGCTTCTTCAATCGCGCGGCGATTTCTCGAGATCCCTTTTAAACCGTGATTTATAGAACCGATATGATTTACACGACGCAAAGCACGGGGAATAAAGTGGCCGCGGCCGCGCATTGCCGTCTATTGATAGACGCGGTTCGTTTGTGGTACCTCTCCCGATGGGTGCCGAAATAATAATCCACAAGGAGTACACTACGCCTTCACTTATCCATCAAGAGAAACTTGTTCGAGACGCGCTAATAGCACTCCGTGTGATATTTTTAGACGAAGGAAAGGCGTTTGTATGCGAGATTACCTTTTTTTGTTTTTATGTATCGGCAATGACGACAGCGCGCGACGATATGTATTATACATACCTGTGTAACTTACAAGTGTTCTCTCTCTCTCTCTCTCTCTCTTTCTTTCTTCCTGAGAATATCGCGTCGTATCAATACATATTAAACAACGAAGATTAAAATAATAGAAGCGTGTTTATCGATGAGCGCAATTTGCGTAATGGCGCGGACCGGTCGGCAGAGAATAATGTGCGCGCATATAAGATACAAGGAGCGCGCTACCAGTGCTCGCGATGCGCTCGCTCGCTCGCTCGCAGCCAACGATGCACAGCTTCCAATTAGCCTCTCATTGAATCTCGAAAGAGGAAGGAGCGGAACAAGAGGCCAAGCTCGTCGTCGGCCGCTCCGTGCGGCCATTCGCGGACGCCATTGTCATTCATTTGTTCATACAAATCCCTGACTATAATCGTTTAATGCTCACATTCATCGCGGCCCGCGGCATTGTGCCGCCGCCGGTGCGTTAGTCCTTGGCATGCATGCGTGGTCGCGTCCCCCGACAAGGAGCTTAGGGCGCTTTAAGACGAGCTTCGTGCGACCGTACGCGGCTCCGAGATGCCCTCCCCGTTTTCTCCTCTTCCCGTCTCTTCTACGTTCTCGCCTTCCCCTTCGGCGGGGAACATCGGATGCGTGTGAGTGCGATTGTACCCAAGAAATCCGACGTGTTCCGCTATATCGTCGAATTCGGCCCGCTTGACGCCGCCGCGCGCACCTCCCGCGACTAATTAATCTCTGCCGCTAGAAATCCCTCGCGCCTTTAAACGGCGGATCCATTGTAATGTCTTCCTTCGTGGAAAGAAGATGGTAACCAGTGGGTGGCACGTATATAACTTTCGAGAGTGATATACCTTACGATCTTCTCGATTGTAGGCTCGACGCTGACCATGTGTCCGGATCTCAAAAAGTTTACGCAGTTGTTTTTTTTTTTTTCCTGCGTATTTTCTATTAGTTACATTGTGTAGCGATATACATGTAACACGCGGATTCCGACATTTTGACCGTGGAATAACACACGTGAACCCACGTTATTGACATAAAAAGCTTAAATTAACACACATTTAATGAGGTTTACATAAATAAACTAAAAATAATGATTTTGTGAAACTGTTCTCTAATTTATCGAGTATTTGTTATTCCTCAAATTATAATCTATAATATCTGTATATATTATGAGTAAACAATACACGAATAAGTCTAAACAATACACGAGTTATTTTGGAATCAGACAGGTGCGCGTTTTCGGTACCAATAAATTTATCGCTTCTTCCGTTCTCTTCACCTCTGGACACCGGTGACTTTACGGTCGTCTGATACGAGAGCAATACGTTACGTTTTCGAGATGCGCCGCGCTCACAATGGATAATGCCTTGCGGGCACCGCGCTTTTAGGAGCAATCTAACGGCACTCAGCGCGTATGTATACGTATGCGAGCGCATACACACGGGACTGGCCCCCGGGACTCAGAGAGATAGCGCGCGTTGACTGAATACCGCACGCACACCGAGCGTGCGAGCCGTTGCTCTTTGTGGGACGTTCAAAGAGAGCACAATGTCCATAGTTCAGAGCCGACAATGGGCCCTCCACAACTGGTTAATATCAAGGTTGTTTGAAGGGTAGCCTCCGATCGCGCAAGCGCCCGCGCGCGGTGTGTCCTCCTTGTCCTCTCGTGAGATGATGCGCGCTCACGTGGTGAGTGTAGAGCATTGTATCCGGCGAGGATAAAAGGCGCTTCTCTCTCTCGTGCGCGCGCGAGCGCACGCGAATGCCGACCGACTTCGTTCGTCACTCTTCGCGGATACGGTCCGTCCCGATGAATTTTTATTTTGACGAATCACACAAGGAAAGGAGCTGTCGCGCGCGTTGTCCCGCGTGATTTCTCCCGGCAGCTACGACCTCGCGCTTTCTAATGACACGTTATATTTCGCGACGTGTGTATGTGTGTATAACATGCTTTACGCATTTCGTGCAATAGGTTCCGCCGCGAAATCCACGTCGCACTGAAATCCCGCACTGTCACCGCATTAAATTTTATTTTATTCACGTATTTCGCGAGAGAACACAAACACATGTGTAAAAACGATTGTGTTTCTTATGAAAAACGACTGTAGCACACTTTTTGCATTTTGATATTTGGAGATACTTGAAATAAAAGTTAAAAATATATGTAAGAAGAGTTTTGTGTGTGTCGAGGTAGCGTTTTCTTTTTTTTATTTCGGCAAGATTTCTGGCGAGCGCAGGTTTTTTGTGTTTTATATCGATTATTCATATTTAGCGTGTAGATCTCCCCGTTACAATATATATAGAATCATTATCTTATACAGAGTCTCACCGAGTAAATATTTAGATAATGGCACACTGTGTGCGGTTATGTAACCAATTGTATGAACATCAATTAGAGTCGAATGCCTTCTTATGTGTGACAGTTTCAATAGGATATTATTTAACAAAAATGTGTAATCACGCACGCGTCGATGAACATTTAATTCGACAAAACACGTTGACGTGTTTTTTTTTGTTTTCGCAACATCTGCGACTTATAAATACGATGTATATTTTCACTGTATTTAATTAATAATTTAACAATTACGTGTTCAATCGGTTGTGTGCGTTATCGTATCATATTGTTGCTATCAGACATAGCATTCAAGTATTATTTCAGTTTATAAAATATATTTTTATTCCACAATTAGATCTGATATATTGTCCCTACAAATACAATTTCAAGAAATCCAGACGACACGACTATAGAGAATTCGCTACGCGCTTTTTGCAGCTCACTTGAATGAAAAGAAAATCAAACGTGAAAGAGGACTAATTAAACGGAAAACGCATATGATATCATTATATGTATGTACAATATTAAAAAGAAAACTGTTCCGGTCCTTGGTCGATTTTGTAAACAACGGATCGCACGCTAAAAGGGGAGAAAAACAGGACGGATGATGAGGCGCGGAGACGTAGAAAGGGAGATCGTGCTCTCTAGGGAGCAGTCAAAGCAGACGATGTCCCCGTAATAATGATCCGGGCATCAAACCGCAGTGATGCTCTTTGAACGTTGTTCGATGCGCTGTTGCCGCTGAACACGATGAGATTAACGTAATTCCAAATTATTTTTATTTTCTTCCAATGCAATAATTTACAGTTGAATTCAAATAACATACACGCGCGTAATAAAATTCGAAGTGTAAAATTAATCTCTGTAACTCAAAGTTTAAGAGATAAAGCTATAAATAACATGTGATTTAAATTATAATTAGTTTATAACTGTAGAGTTTACAGATAAGATATTTTTCAATTATTGGTAACAAAAAATAAGAGAAAAATGTGAATATTTCCCTCTCTCTTTCTCTCTCTCTTCTTAGTGTAAATAAATATTTAGACAGAAATTGTTTGGATTTTTTTTTTAAAGAGATGCTTATACCTACTTTAACAATTATACAGTGAATGAGTTTATGTTAGATAACAGGTTAGATTGAGCTACGAACCGCCTGACCGCTCTACACATTCTAACTTTTGACGTATATAATAATACATTCCGGGATTTGAGAAATCGGTTTACAAGCGCGGGGGTGTTACTCGTTAAACAAATGCGTCGCGTGCGTGCGTCTTTACGATACGGTCGAACCTGAAATTGCTAGGCTCGCGAAAAAGCCTACAATTACATGTAAATTTATGTGGAGCGGCGCGTCATTAAGATCGCGGATTACGGAGTCGCGATCGTGAGCGCGTGCTGCGCGCGAGGTCATGTGTGACCTCAGCGTGCAATTGACCTATCGTCTATTTCACGCTTTGCCGAGCTCTTACGTGCTGAGATCTTATCCTTTTGACGGACGTTTAACTTTGTTTCAATTAAGATCACGTATTGTCGATCGTGACATATACGTTAGATACGCTTTTTGGAGACGAAATTAGAACTTATTATATAGAGCTTAGAAGTATGTTTGATCGAGCAATGAAAGCAACTGGAATAATTAAAATTGAAGTCGGATTAAAAATAAAAAAAAACTGGCAGACAGCGCGTGCACGCGCGCGCACATTTAACGAAATATAATAACACGCGCCGAACTACAAATTACATCTCTCGTGCGATCACTCCAAATGTCTGGTAGTTAACGACTGCTCGCGCACGGGGCTTCCAAAGCGCCGTTTATTGCTTTTTATTTCGTGCTGCAGTGTAGTGCCGGCTGTTGCCATCGGAGAGGGAAGCGCGACGCCGCGACGCGTCGCATCGGCGGAAAGGGATGACAGGTCGGCGGACTTCTCTCTCCCCGAGGGAACAGCAATTTATAAATAATTGAGCCGAGTCCGGTAAAAAATGAATTACGCGTCCCTGTACAATATGAGGAGTTGTTTTACAGGAAACCGAGGAGGAGACCCGCGAGACCGTGGCGTCGTCGTAGACGCAGACATCGACGCCGCTGTTGCGAAGTTACACTGGGGGTTGACTGCCAACGGAAAAGGGAGAGAGGGTAACATAAGCCGCATCAATTTTGCAATTGGAGAATTTTATGTTCGCGCGGGTTCTATATATATTATGGATGAGCTTTCACCGCGAACGCCTATCCGCTGAGCGTCGACCATTTGGTTCTTAGAACTTTTCTCTTTTTACTCTCGCGACCGAATTGGGGACTCTCTGACAGTTTTGTTTCCGCAGTTCGTTCGCTGAATATTCAAGACCGGTGAGAATAAAATTTCAGTGTGCATCTTTCTCTCTTTCTCTCTCTCTCTTTCTCTCTCTCTCTCTTGCGCGCGCGTGTATTTAATAAAAATAATTATCTTCTTATCGTTTTTTAGATATGAAAATATATCATTGCAAACTCTGCATATATTAGTTTTTATAATGTATCACATATATTTTAACAATATATGTCATTGCCATTATTTTAATCGCTTTCTTTTTAATAGTTATTATACCGTTAACAATATGTTTAATTTATTCTTATGTTTTGGAAACTTTTCAGTCAAAGATAAATGGTCGTTCGTTGCTGATTTTGCCGTTATCACATTAACAATGCTAAATAAATTGCTTTTATATAATTCTCAATTTTTTTTGTACCAATTATTATTTAACATAAAAAGTTTAATAGTAAATTTATAATAAAATGTATGCGGTATATAAAAAAAGAGATTTATATATTTTTTTACAAGTTTTACCAAGCGTTCTGTTTTATTGATTATATCATTTTTTTTTTGTATAGAGCTGATTTCTCAAACATGTTCTCAAACTTTGTCGTTCAACCGGTTTATAATTACTAGAGAACAGGCCAATGTTCGTGTCATTATACCCAAACGTTAAGTAACAAGAATATTATTGTCATAAATAACGAAACAAACTGCTCTGTACAAAGTTGACAAAAAATTAGATATTATATAAAATCGAGTGTTTTTTTTTTTTAATGATCTGAATACTTCTGTAATAGACACGTGATATTTGATTGAAAATGTAAAAAAACAATTAGTTATTGCAAATATATTTTCGATAAAAAATAACATCATTTACACATTTTTAAATAAAAAAGATACTGTTTTAATCAATATTGCGCTACGTTTTGCTCAAAAGAAAAGCCGATTTCGCATTTTAATTCTTACAGATGCAATCTTACAGTGGAAAAGGTATCTTCCGTCGTCTGACTGAAATTAAGAAAACAAATATCACACAGAAGCGCCGGGAGATAAAAGGAAAAGTAATACAGCGCAATTTGAAAGATAAAGTCGGTAATGCTTTTGGCTTCCGCGCAAACATCGTTTTAATCCCCATTTCAACAAAGTCCCGGAGCAGAAAGGACCCGGGAAGTTATATCCCCGCAAAGAGAAACACAGCGCGAAAGAGGCGTCGGGAGGAAAAGAGGAAAGTAGCGGGTTGAATCGAGGCGAGTAATCAGGGAGACATTATTTTCCCTTTGAAAACTTCCGTGTTTTATTACGAAGGAAAACGTATAATCCGCTTGTACAATTCGGCCGACCGAGCACGTTCCCCCGTACGCGTTTCGTCTTTAGTTTTCCATGATCATTCGCGAATGACGTGCTCGATAAAAATCTGGCGTCGCCTTCCTACATCAACGACTGTGTAGGGTGCCGATTTTTAAGTTTTCCTTTGAATTTACCCGGCCGAGTTTTTCAATGAAGAGGAATACGATGAAAGAATTTTATCCGACGCGGAGAACAAGAAATATTGCTCAACCGGTTGACAGTCCCATCAACGACGCGAAATAAATTCTTGTTTTGATTCGAAGCGATAATGACGACAACAGGATTCCTTAATTATGCGATAACGCTTTGCAAATCACCGCAATTCGTTGTAACGGTTTGCGTTTGTATATCGGTAACGAGCTGCGGACCGAATCGTTCGCGATCTTTGTCGCGACGACGTGGAATTCTTATTCTATGGCGTTCCCATTATGCGCGCCGAAAAAATACTGCCCCCTTCGCTGTTTCTTTCGCGGCCTCGCTCATCGTTCGGGAGAATAACATTCGCACTTTACGATTATGCTTGCCTACTTTTTTTTTTTTTTTTTGTCAAGAAGGCCGACTCTCTCGGCGTCAACGGCAGATTCACGATCGGTTGTTTCACACACGCACACGCACACGCGCGCGCGCGCGCGCGCGCGCGCACACACACACACACACACACACACACCGCGATACGGTCGACAACGAACGCTACGGGGCACACTTTGAACGGTCGACGAGTTCCGCATAAATCGAGAATTAAATAGACAAGCTTCCCTAGATCTGCATAATCTCGTGAGATTGTGTTAATTCTTGAGCGGGGTATTCTAACACAGACAAGTGCGCGCACACATATTACACATGCACAAGCGCACACAACTCGATATTATTCGTCGAAAAAAAACTAACAGAAAAATATTCTCTCCTCGCAGATTCTTTTATTACGCGTGTGCGCTGCTCGTATTTAAAAGACGCGCGATTGAAATTTTCTCTCAAACAAAAACCAAAAACAAAACGCACACAGATATTTTGCACACAAATTGTAAACAACATATTATGAAATTGTAATGCGCGTGTGTGCCATTTCCATGTGATTAACATATTATTTTAAGGTAAAATAAGAACATTTCACATGCAAAACATAAATTTAAAGCACAAATGTGTATAACAAAGCGAAAGAAACGTAAACATCGCGACAACAACGTGGCGGCGGTGTTATTTCTACTCGGATTCATATTTTGCTTGGTATTTTTGAAACACCGCTTGTGTCACTTTAACGACCATACGGTGACCGGATGTCGTAATGACGTACCGACAAAAGCGCGCATTTCAACTTCTTTTTCTCTCGCTCTTTCTTCTCCTCGAGTCTCTCTGTGCTCGCTCTTGCGCCTCCCTATAGGCGCTCTATCCTTAGCACATATTCTCTCTTTAATGCATTCTTTGCGTATTTTCCAAATTCGTTGTTATTCTGGTTTGCCGGCTGCAGATTATCGCGCGGATCTCTTCGAACTCATCCTCCTTCTCTCGCGCGAGATACGCATTGTTTGTCATCGAGGCGCGAAATATTCTTGACGCGTTTGCCGTTGCCAAAAAATTTGAGTTAACACCGCGAAGCGCACGACCACGGCCGCCTACTGTCTAAACACGAAAGCGACACAACACCTTTTTGTTCCGCGACAAAAAGATGAAGATCGCGGAGACGCAGTCCGTCCCATTTCTCGTCTCGTCTCGAGCGCGTTTCTTTTTCTTTCTCAAAGACGAAATATTCATCTACGCACCTGCTTCTTTCCCTCTTCATATCTCGATCGTGTGAAGTGACTTTAATAACAACTGCATACTTCGTGGAAAAAGGAAAGTCGGAAATTACGACTAACAAATGTCGAAAAGACATCATTTTTTGCGAAATTTTATACGCGCGCACCGCGAGATAACTTCTTTGAGAATAATACCGCCGCGTCCGGATCGCTTCTGATTTAACTTTCGCAACGTTTTTGATCTGCGTTTTTCTTCTTTTTTATGTCGAAGAAACGAGGCGGAGAATTAGCGGAAGCGGCCAGATTCGCGCCGAGGCGTTGCACGTAATCGCTAATCATTATTGTACTGTTTGCACAAAGGAGCGATAAGATTAAGAGAGCGCTCTTTTCCCACCATCGAAAATCTCTCGAACTAAACCTCACGCAACATTTTATCGTCGCCTTGGTAGATACGCTGATATTGAAGTTTATTGACAAGTGTGAGATGGAACGACGATACGCGGCATGCTCTTAACGCTGTTTACTTAGCGTTCTTCCGTTGGTGGTGACATGTCAATATATCGCGCCGTGCGCGACATCCGTATTCATTCTGGAATAGAAATCGAAAATGTTCGAGAAATCTGCGAGTTTACGTTATTCGCAAGTCACACGTAGCGCGTCAAAAATGAGTTAGAGAACAATAATATAGTCGAGAGCTGTTGTAATCACATTTCATAAATATTACAAAACGGGAAGTACTTTTCAACTCTTCTCAAAAAAAAAAAAAAAAACAAACAAAAAAAGAATAACGAATGCACAAACGACATATCGAAAGCGAATGATGTAGAGAATATGCGATTAAATCGTCTTCAACGCGCGATCGCGAACGCGAGGATCGCTGGCAATGTTTTTAGTTATATCCGCAAAATGACAGTCGTTCGGTGAATATATATATATCCATCATCGTCCAATAAATCGAACCGTGCCCGCGAATTTCGCGTCCCATGCAATGGACGAGGTAACTCAATTACCGCGTTTACGCAATTTCGCGCGTTCGCGAGCGGCGCGGCGCGCCGATCGACGACTCAACGGGTGTCTCGAGCGTTCCCGCCGTTTTCACGGCGCGCGCAAATTGTATACACGTATTCGAGAATCGTAACTTGCTCACCACCTACGAGAGAGATGGTTGAAACTCTCGTCCGCCTGCTGCACGGAGCGATCGCAATCTTCCCGCGCAACTCGCACGGTCCCCGCGTTCGGCAGATCGCTGCAGCGCTTGTAAATTGATCGCGGCTATACGTGGCTGAAAGTGATCTGCTCGTTAAGTACCTAGAGGGGGAAAGACAGAGCGCCTTGGAAAGTGAGACCACGACGACGACGGGCGAGAGATCGCGATCAAGAAAATAACGACGATACTCCGCGACGTACGCGCGATTAATGGCGAAAGTCGCGGGTCGGCAAGTTTTGCTCTCGCTTCTTGCCTCAAGCCGATTCTCCGCGTGCAACGTCGGATCTTGAACGTTGCGTAAGCTTCACAGTAGCTCGAAGCTTCCGCTTCGTAATGTACTACAGAGTAAAAAAGTTTGTTTTTTATAATTATACCTTGTAATATTTTATACGAAATGTATGTGATTATCGCCATTGTAACTATTGACGTATTTGTATCATTAGCTTCTTGCAAAAACCTCAGATGAAAGTATTATTTATGACTTGTTAATTATCGTTATGAATATTTTTATCTTCGAAAGTTCTATTAAACATGTTTTAAAATATAAAGCTGCTCAAAATTTTAATATCAATCTTCTATTTTTTTAAATTAAACAATATTGTATTTTATAATAAAAAAACATTTTAATTTACCGTTTCAACTTACGCACCTGCGTAATGTATAAATATATTTATATATACATAGTAATCACTATAATTCTATACGTACCCAATTGACTCCATTCCTGCTATAGACGCAACACACAAACTTGGAGTGTTCCGCGACTCGCGACTTTTCCTTTCTGTTTCCTCTTACGCCGCCGTAAAACGCGAGAAAATTATCCACAAAATCACAACATCTCACTCAAGTATTACTTCCGTTTAGAATCGCGCTCGCCTGTCTGAAAACGCGCGTACTCGACTCTCTCGCTCTTTTCTCGCGCAATTGTAAAACCGGCGCGCACCGGATTTTCCACTTCCCCTCGAAAGCGGAAAGCGCTCGTCTGCGTTTTCGCAGCGCCCACCCCGTATATCGCCTGGGAAAATAAATCTTGTGGGCACTCACCGGGAGGGAGACTGGACACTGGAGGCTGTCACCGGACACGGGTTGCAGCGACTGCAACAGATCGCGTGCGTGAAAGAGAGGACGGCTATCAATGGCTGCATTATACAATACTCGGTGATGGTATATACGCCAATATACGTGGTTACCGGTGCGAGTGCGCGAGTATACGTGAGCGCGCCGCGTTTAGATGTGTGTGTGTATATGTATGTATGTTTCGTACGCACACCAATAGACAGCAGAGGATCTCGTGTATGTGCGCGTCTGTGCGTGTACACGTGTAGATATAAGCACCGAACGGGTCCACAACGAACGGGGCGGGCGCTGGTGCAACGCGCGCGGCAGGTATTGCCGGCAGGAGAGGCTCTCCAGCGCGCATAACCCGTTCGCACGAGCGCGAGACGAACGGACGAAAACGGCCGTGAACGACGAAGGGAGACACGGTATGTGCGCGCCTGCTGCTCCACCCTGTTCTCGGGTTTACTTTTCGAGCATTTCGCCGATTAGATATCGCTCTTTTGCAAACACCGTGTGCTAGCGAGCGCGTTCGATTATTGTACGACATCCTCGTCTCACTCCCGAGAGTCACCCACCGACTCTCTCTTCCTTTCCCTCCCGTGCGTGTCTTTATCGCCCTTGATACGTGTGTTCTTCGTTCTTCCCCTTTCCCTTCTTCCCTGTCCACCGCGGGTAAAACTCTCCCTCTCTTCTCTCCCGTTCATTCTTCCCGCCTATCTTTCTTTCCAGTTTTCGTTCTTCATTTCTCTTTTGATCTCACTCGACCGGATCGACCTGTTTACGTGTGCAGCCGCAATAACTATATCCAACTCGGATCTCTTTTTTTTTCTGCCAGCCGTTCTCTTTCGTATGAGCAGCTTGAAAATATAAAATTGACTTATTGTAAAAAAAAATCATATGTCTTGCGATCCGTAATTGTCCGCGCGTGTTTAAATGTTCCGAGAACATTCGAGAGTACACGCGGCGAGCAGTTTTCTTCCTCCGCGCTCTTTGTACATATCGCGCCACGTGGCGCGGTTCTATTGCAAATCCTCTGGTTTTTGCTAGTGGCCGCTTTGAGTATAACCGCACACTGATATTGTCGAGAGCGAGCTCGATCGATCGTTCGCGATCGAGTCTATCTTGAGCAATCGTGCTTATGATCGAAATAAATTATATTTTGATAGCATATCAGTTTTCACCGGAAATGTGCACAGAAGATACTATGCGAGAGATATTACATGCGCGCGGCTCTCTGCCGTGATAATTTTTATATCGTTTATTTATTTACAGTTTGTTATTTTAAGACCTCGATGTGAATGAGAATAGTCCCGATAATTAATTTCGCGTCAATAATGAAAAAAGAGAAAAGCAATAACGCGAGAATGTTGTATCGATTTCACATAGAAATTTATTTGACGATTGAGAGCGCTGAGTTTCGCGCGATGCAAATTTGTATAAAGTTAAAAAGGATCATTGCGCGATTACACACGCTTAACACGATTTAAAGCAAAATGCGCTCGGTAGGGAGAGAGAGCATCATCGATAAGTCGCTATAGTTGCGCGTACAGAGCCGCGCGGAGACGATAGACTATTTCATAGTAATGTTAAAGGTCTTTATGGATTCCATTAAGTCACATTGTACACGGGCGAATAACCGCGTCGTGAATGAATAAGCACAATATAAGCAGGTGCCGTTGGACTTACCGGCTTCGAATCCTCCTTCCAGCTGATCGGGTTTACGGCCGTATCGACCCCGTCCACCGTCGTACAATTACGGCGAACATCAGGAAGCGTACCGTCCTGCGAACACAAGATGAGAAAGAATCTTGGTCAGCCTGACGAATAATGCAAAACGTCATTCCGCGCCGTTTAACCTTTGACAAAACGTCCGCGCGTAATACTCTCTATCTCTCTCTCTCTCTCTCTTTTTACCGGGGCAGGGAGGAGAGAGGATTCTATTCCTCTGATATTCTTGCGTTATGCTCTTTTTAACCTCTTATTACTACTATACACGGATCGTCGTAACTGGTTCTCAAATCTTGTTAAACTTTTGACCTGGCGACTGCGCGCAACGGTTGGTAACGCCGAGGCATATAACTAACGATAATTGAATATCGAATTTTACGTTCGTGATTTTTGCGTATATTCTATAAGGAAAAATTTGCAAAGTCGTACTTTGTTTTTTTCTTTACAACAAAATTCCTGAACAACTATATCGAGTCGCGAAGATTTACAAAGATTTATTTATCGTATAAGTTTTATAATTGCTGTCTGTGTGTATCGCGACAGTTTTTGTTCGATTAATGACACAAAGAAAAAAAACGTTAAAAACTTTGTTCGCGAGGAAGAGAGATCGGCGTTTTGCGGTTGGTTAACAACAGGTATGGGAGAATCCCGGGAGAAGACAAAGGACGATGATTCAAAGGTAGGAGGAGAGAAGAACCTGGTAGATGACACGAGATTCCTATGAAGGTGGGTACTACGTCACTGTCTTTTTCTTCTCTCCGCTTCATGTTTTTTCTTTCTCTTTTTCACTCACTCTCTCTCTCTCTCTCTCTCTCTCTCGCGAGCGCGCGCGTTGTCGTCGTCTATGGTTTTAACGTTTTCAACTCGAAACTCGGCATTCCGCCGCGGTGTGGAATCCGACGATGCTAAATGAATCGTCTTGAGAAAATATAATGTCCACTAAACATTCTTCTCTCTCTCTTCCGTAATTTATAACCGCGTAGAAGCCATTTGAGCGCCTAACAAATGCCTGACGTCATTTCGTTAGATATACCCCGAAGAATTGTTATGAGACATCGCAGATAAGTTTAAGTTATGCAGTTTACAAATAGACACTCGTAAAGTCGAATATTATTCCAATTACTTCAAACCGTATTTTTTTTTTTTTTTTACGTAGAGTTTTAATATATAAAATACGTGCGAGTCAAATTCTTTGACACACACATATACCTGCATAGTTCGGAATAACTGAATGCAATACAAATGTACGTACATTTTTTTTGTATTAATTTTATTCTGCAGCAGTTTTAAACCTTTCTCGCGTCGAAAAATCTCTCCCTTTACGCTTTGCGTACGTACATATAGATAATAAATGTGTTAAAATCGCTTTATTGTTTTTCTTTTCGGGAGAGCCGTCAGCTTGCAGACGCACTCTCCTCCCCCCTCCAACCCGAAAACTGGTAGGACCGTATCGCTTCTTATTCCGGAAGATCGCAGGTAGCGCCGCGCTCTATTAATAGACCGACTGATCAATTCGCAGGCGCGTCGGGGCGGGGGTTTACCTGTGGCACGTGGGCGTTCCCGGGTAGCGAGCAGCCGTAAAGTCGTTAAATAGCCGCTTCGAACTTTAGAATCAGGAGGTGATGGATCATTAGCCTCGAGGATCTTTCCGTAACCCTACGGTCTCTTCGTCGAGAGCCCAGTATACTTTGGTTACACGCTCCGAGACGAGATACCATCGTGAAGCGTGTGATCGTTCCGGCTCGGTTTTAAACACCGTCCCGGGTGAAAACCAACGCTCGCGCGATCGTGACGTGATTAAAATCGTAACATAAATTCGACTCTTTTCTTGTTTTTTGTTCTTTTAAGTCAGAATTTTTCTCGAGTCAAATTTTTTTTACCATCTACTATAGAATTGCGCGAGCAACAATAATACAAAAACATATGATGTTACTTTGTTAGTTTTTCTATTTTTGAAAGAGATTATCGCAATATCTTTACGCTCGCGTATATCGTAATGTAAACAAACGTATCTTAAGAATATACACATTTTGAAGTTTAAAATAAAATATGCGCAATGGAAAATGGAAATATATATATGCACAAAACACAATGACTGGCACAAATGATAAGATACTAAAAAATAGTCATGGATCGGTGTTGCTTTAATACATACATGTGTGTGTGTGTGTGTGTGTGTGTATACAGAGCGTATATGATAAATTTGCAAGCGAGGCGGTGAAGCGAGCGATGTATGGTTTTTAGTGAGAAGCCATAAAGACGGTAAATAAGTATCTACTTTCGAACGGGTAAGAAAGTGGCGCTTGAACGTCGTCGGCTCGATGGAAGAAGAAGAATATCGGGAATCAACGGGCGACGCGCCGCGTTCCAGAAGAGAGTACATAAAATCAGCGTGGATTACGCGCAAATGGACGGCGCGGAAGTCGGCAATGAAAGTGTCTAGAGATAATGAGAGTTCGATGTGACAGAAGGATGTGGTCGAATAGACATAAACGCCGCGCGTGCACGCGCGCGTTCCAGTTTATTTCCCGCCGCGCCAGGAAGCCGCAACAAATCATCGTGCGGTGGTCTACACCGGCCGCGAACAGTTCCTTCTTTATGAGGCATCAAACGCACATCTCGCGATCGAAAGTACCGATCTTCCTTTCGTTTCACGACCGTGTATCTGTCGGGTAATGATCTTAAAGCCGCAGCGTGCCTCGACCTGTAATAGAAGTTGTTTAACGTGCTTGTAGCACCTGAAGCTCGTTGATAATAAACAAAATCAACGTCGTATCCGCAAACAAAGAGAACGAATGAAAGATCACGTAAATTTGTGACAAAAAAAAAAAAAGAAAAAAAAATATCGTGTTTGCTTCAAAGTCCGTTTACGTAACGTCGGAATTGTAAGCGACCGCGGGGAGATAGCAGAAATGTCTCTGTCGCAATATGAAGTAATTAAACCCGATAATTGAAATAAGCAGGAACTTAATACCGGATTAGATAGTGCGCGGTAGAATAAGATGTAGAAATCGCGCTCGGTATTATAGATCTGTCGCGGAGATAAGTAGAATAATGCGTTTTATATACAGCGTCTTATTAGAAAGTGCGAAGGTGCGAAGGATATGTATATATACAACAAAACAATCAGCGCGCGCGGATAAAGCGCTGAATAATCGATCGACACGATACAAAGGACTCTCGTTACCCGTTTGTGTGTTACGTACGAAAGTGGTGAGCAAGTTGAGATCTAACATAAGACAGGACACTCTCCGAAAAGGCGTTGTATGTATGTTTCTGTATTATTAAAATGTTATTATGTTATTAATACAATTAGAAACAAAAAGAAGATCGATATATCGATATGCGATATATATGTTGATATTCGATATTATGATGTTTGCATAGGCAAATCTTATTCCTGCTCAAAAAAGCGTTGCGGTAATGTTTCTAAAAAAAATAACGCGCACGTAAGTAGTGTGTTTTTTTCAGAAATATAAGAAAGCTTGCGATATAAAAGACAGGCAGTCAACTTTTGGACATATTTGCGAGAAACAGGTGGCTGAAACCTGAAACCGACGATAAACATTTTTTTCCCTCCATGAGGCATAACGGATATTATATATTGCTACATTGCGCTTTATATCTACATTCTAAAATACGTAAAAAATTTATTACCGGCATACACTGTT
This sequence comes from Pseudomyrmex concolor, assembly GCA_014839585.1. Lineage (NCBI taxonomy): Eukaryota > Metazoa > Arthropoda > Insecta > Hymenoptera > Formicidae > Pseudomyrmex > Pseudomyrmex concolor. The sequence continues at coordinate 3,267 of QVOB01027228.1, read as the reverse complement.
ATAACTGATTTACACTGCTGCCGAACACTTTTGCTACATAAGCACCCATAATAAATCAGCTCTTGAAATATAATCTCAAGCAGATTATAAACGCGAGTTTCGTTAACATCAACACATGCATAGATACTTGAAGGGACTGTGTAAGAATTGAAAAAAGAAAAGGAAATATACACACACACACACACACAAAGTAAATCCGTACGAGCGTAAAAATAACATCGTCGCGGTACTTTGGAATCCACTCTCGAGTGAATCCACGCAGCGAGATTCCCTTCCGAGGTTACAACGCAACGACAAATTTCTCGTGGCGTTTCTGAACGACAAACGATCTGCTCAAGATCGGAAAACTCGCGTGGCGGGAATCGGCATGGACGAGCCGCGAGTATATGTATGCGATCGGTCAAGTAGGAGTTCGGTGGACGAAGCTGTTTGCCGGTTGGAAGACGAGCCCGAGCCGCTGGAAGGATGCTGGAGAGACCGAGTGGTGGCGGCACGGCCGGTGTGGTCAGGTGGCTCGCAAGGACGCGGCAGGCCATTCACCCGTTCACCCGTTCTTTCTCCCTCCCCGCGCTCTCTCTCTCTTTTGCCACCGGCTGCCCCCCTCGCCTACGGTCAGTACACACAGGTGTTCACGTGTACACCGACACGTACTCGTACGAGACACATACCGTCTTGTCCCGCGGATCTTTCTCTCTCTCTTTTTCCCTCTCTTTCTCTCACACTCTCTCTTCCTCTCCATCGAGAGACCGTCGTCCTTTCGTCCGTGAGTTCCGTCCTCTCTTCTTCTGTTTCGCGCTAGAACCTCCTCTTTCTCTTCTCTGCTCTAGATCCGAACGCAGCCTTAACTAAGTTACCGGTATTTGTACTCCGTGGAATCGCCGTGCTCCACGTGTAAACACGATAATTGACCCGTTACACTTTGCACCTCGCGCTAACGAGAATTTGTTTCTTTAAGGTGATACACAGGTATGAGCGCGAGTGTGTGTGTGTGTGTGTGTGCGCGCGCGCGCAAGCGAGCGTATGTGTCTCCTCACAGGGAGGGAAACTGCTTCTCGCGTTTATTTTGCCGTCTTGATTTCTATGTCTCGAAAAATATCGAAGCACACAAATTCAATATACGTTCACCGCGGAAATGCAGTAGAGAGCTCATAAAACATAAAGTTTATTTGATAAATTCTCTAATTATTGAAACGATATCAAATCGGTAGTTTTAGATCGTTACGTATTTGTGCCGGAGAGACTCGCTGAAATGAACGTGTAAAATATAATATGTAGGAAAATTAAGATTGAGTGTAAGGACGGAGATATATCACACACGGACATAATAATCAGACTGGTTCTCTTTAACTTACTATATGTAGTTAAAGTGCGACAGAAAATTTTCTACACCACGCGTGATTCGAACAGGTTTGCCAGGTTTCGGTTTGTCGATTTGCCATCGATTTATTGGCACGGATATTAACGGCGCATATCGAAGTGCGCATAAATCTCGGAATCCGGAAAAGAAATCGAGCCGCGCGGTAACAAATCGATCGACTACGCTTCGACACGTCTCGACACGATGACAACTTTCGGATTTCCGACAACAAAGTTGTACCGTTAAACTTAATTTTGATATATTGCAAGACGATGACTAGTGCTGATATTGTAGGATACAAGCGATTGGGATATTTTGATATAGACCTATTTAGGATGAATCACGGAAAGGCTGCAGTTGAACAAGTGCGAATCTCGCGATTCACATTGCGCACCTTATGTTCGCACGATCTGTCCGTGCGAGAGAAGTTTACTCGGGATTTATATCTCGCGTACCGCTCATCGCCCATAAATATCCGCATTTCATCGAGATATGACTGCGCGCACAAGCAGCCCATTGGCGACTTTTTGACGTCACGCTCGTGTTAACACCACAGACCATGCTTACGGTAGTGACGTCACGGATGAAATAATAGACGACCTCTCGACCTCAAGTCTTCTCGCGCTCAACTTTCTTCTTTTAATTCAAAGATTTTCACGATAATTTTAGGAAACAAGAAGAAACAAAAGAGAGCAAGAGAGAGCGAAAGAGAAGAAGGGAGAGAGAAGAGGTTCGCTCTCCCGCAGGGAACTAATAACCGGGTTTCACAGACTTGTCCCCGCTATACACGCGCGTGTACTCGATTCCACCGACACAAATCAATAGCGAAGGCCAAGAGATCGCGGGGAGGACGACCGATGTTAACCCGGGACGGGTTTGCGAGGCGCGCCCGTCAACGCAGGTAGTCCGCACGACGGTAGTGCGCAGTAGCTGTTATTAGCTTTCTTTTCTTCGTAATACGCGCCCTGTCAGCGGCAGGAAATAAGAAGTATTCTGACGCAGTTATTTTGTCAGTCGGAAAAGCGACAATAATCGCGGCGCCCGCACCCCCGCCGTCTTTCCTTTCCCTTCCTCCCATGATCGAGAGCGCGTTCGTCGCTCGTTCTGTTTTTATCCTTCAATGTGCCCGACCTCCCTTTCTCTTTTCTCTCTCTTCTCTTTCCGACGCGACGATGATTCTCAAGAGAAAGAAAGGGGGAATCGGCTGTGCCGCGCGCGCGACAGCAGAGAAGTCGATTGAACAGAAATTGAATGATTGGGGGCGCGCCTCGAGGGCGCTTGATTGTTCATTCAAACAACAATCGTAATTGCGTTACACGTCGTCGCAGCGGAGCGAGAGCGGAAAGAGAAGAAGGATCCTGTGAAGAACGGACGAGTCGTTGGAATGAAATGTATGAAGGTCCGGTGATATTCAGATTGGATGTACGAAAGAGTTAAACTGTGTCTCTGCCTGTTGTATTTTTGCCACGTATATTCTCTGAAACTAATTTCAGATTTTCTGATATAAGATGACACGTTAACTGAGATAATATAAATTATTTTAAAATAATTAAAGTGTATAATACGATATTTTTTGTAATTATCAGCTCTATTTCAATTCACATTTTTAATTTTCAAAGAATGCATGTGTTTTCTTTGAAAATGCAAGCTCAGACCAGCAGTTCGTTTTTTTTTTTTTTTTATTATTATTTTTCTAGCAGCCTCAATCTTCAAAACGACGACCGATGAGAACTCGTGGTATTGTCGACTCGTGGCCGAGTAGTGTATTAAGGGTGGCTTTTGCACGCCGACGAGTGGCCACCGCCAAGCGCACTTTTCGACTCCTCTATTCGGCCTCTGTACTCGAGCAACGGCGCTGTGCTAACGTGATTAGCGCCAGAAGTTTCTAAAGCACGTTTCGCATCGATTGA
>QVOB01027217.1:0-30967 GCA_014839585.1 Pseudomyrmex concolor | reverse complement strand
GCTTTCGAGAACCACCCCTCGATAATCCCACGAGCGCTCTTGATCTGCTTGATCCATTTCCACTGTTTCTGTCTCCGCCACTATCATCTCGCCGCGGCTGTTTACGCGATTCAACGTGAGAAAGAGAGAGATAGAGATAGAAAATAGCGCACAAGCAAATTTCCGCTCTTGCGCAATTTAAAATACTTTTTTTTTCTCTTCAGGACAACGTTGTCCTCTTTTCTTGCGCGTAAATTTCAGACGAAGAAGCGAGGAGTTTTTGAGCTTTCGATAGCCAATTTCCGATCGATATGCATATTTAACGTATCGTATCGCGTTGTATATTTAGCGCCGCGCAGAAGCTCGCAAGTTGTAGCGCCTCTTTTTAACATCGCGGAAAGGTTACGAAAGTACTTGCTAACAAGTTCAAAGTTTCCGCGTCGGCAGGGTAGACGAGGAGGAGAAGACGGGGGACGGCACTCGTGCGGGGTATATACGTCCGGAATTAATAATGCGCCGCTAAAGCTTTATCCATATAATACGCGGCTAAGTACGGCAGGTGCGCGACTCGCCGCGTATATTTAGGTTAGTCGAGCCGGCGCTATAAAGTCGCTGCGCTACTCTTACATGAGAGAGGGAGGGAGAGAATTACGTCTTGCTACTGCGCAGTAAGTTATATCGAAGTTTTGCGCGATAAAAAGCTTCAACAGTCGATAGTCGAGATAATTTTCCCAACGTTTCGAGAAAAACCGTCGAGCTCGTTACACGTGTCTCCTAGGTAGTTAAATAATTTCGGCGCTTGTTAAAACTACGCCGCGGTTTTTGTCGCGCGGTAATAAACCTTACTATTCCTATTTTTTTTTTTTTTTTATCGGCGATTTTTATTGGCAGAGTGTGTTAATTAAACTTTCTAGACTGACAAACCTGACTTTATTTCGAATCAATAAACTCTTTCAGAATGTTAAGCGCCGCACCACCGATTGTTTCCGTCGAAATAATAATTTATGCCGTCCACCGCGATGCAAAGTCTATTTAATTTATTTTTTCGCACGCGCGCGTTGTGTTTCGAAGAAATTCTCGTGTAACAGATACGAGATAATACTTCGTATTATAATTACGTCACGGTATTACGTTACTGACCGCAACAGAGAGTATGTCATCAGTGGTAACGAGATAACAGCAATGTCGGACATAAAGTGCTTAATATAGAGGAAGAGCGGAAGTAATTTCAACTATTCTCTCTTCTATATTCACAGAATAAACTGACTATTCCGCTCGCTCGCACCGAAAGCGCCGTTATCCGGCGTAATTAAACCTTTTTTTTTTTTATCCGTCCCGCGCGACGGAGGAGACAAAGACGAAAGTGCGAAGTGGAATATGTTCGCGAAGAGAGAGAGTTTTCGCGAAATCCGGGGGGATGCTGCTGCTGCTGCTGTACCGCTTGCGCGGAAAAGGCGCTGCAGCTTCGGTGCGCCGTTAATCGAACACGCCGGCAAAGTTCGTATAACTAATGACGGTGATTACTCAGTGTCACGTGCAATATTAAATTAGCCGTCGTTACCGCGTCGTGGGCGATCAGCGGAAGCGCATAATTCATATTGACGAGTAACGCGGCGGCAAAGTGAGAAAATCAATGTAACCGACGACGCGTCCGTATTAAACACGTTTTCCTTAAGATGTCACGCAACAAATATGCAAATCACAAATATGCAAATACGACGACAATGAGATTGTTTTACTCGCATAAAAAGACGAATACAATGTCGCAATATAATTCTGTGTGTCGGAAACAAAAGTGTATTCATTCTTTCTACGGAAACGGGAGTCACCGGGGAGTGATTATTCTTGTAATTACGCGCTCCGTTTTTTCGGAAACAGAGCGCATAACACTTTTTTCAAATATACATATTTGTCTAAGTAAAAAAAAAATACAGTATATTTCGCGACATAATTATGTTAATTAACTGATCATCCCCCCGCGACCGAGTCTTTACGTCACTACCAGAGTCGCGGCTTTGTTTCGGAGCTTGTTTCATTGCGCGGAGAATTATCGATGATATACGTGCGATATACTAATTAATGGAACCACGAGAAATGAATGGCGCGCTAGAGAATAATACGGTAACATGTCAGCTGATTTTTCTTCCCCAGCGCATAATTGTTTATCTCCCGCGGTATTTCGTGATTAAATGACGTTATTTTGTAAACGATAAAATAACTAAAATGTCAAATTGTTATGTACCTAAAAAAGTAGTTAAAAAAAAAAAACGTCAAAAAATGATCTCGAATTCGAATGTGATAAAGTTGATACAAGAATAAAAAAAAATTAAAAAAAAAAAAACAAAACATCATCATTTAATAAATAAGAAGCTAAATCAAGAAGTAAATAAAATGCGGAAAAAAAGAAGACACTGTACAATCAAAATTGGAATCGAAACCCTGACGAGACAGATATTAGAAGAGGCAGTCGCGTTCGTGGCTGCGAATGCCAGGAATTCCAAGGTTTCACGGAACGGGAAACTCAGAACTAGAGAGGTAGACATCGATGAGATCGTTTTTCCACCACGTTCTTCACACAGCAATTTAAATGATTATTGGATTCCTCGAGAATTTTCCTATCAATTAAATCGCGCGCGAGAAATGAGACCACGTAAATTCTAATGGAATCGTAGTCGCTCATTTTGTCCAATACAAGTCCACTCTTCAACTTTCCGTTATTATAATAATGATATAATATTCCTATGTGTGTGATGCGCTAAAAATATATTAATTAAAATATTGAAAACTCTTTAACTTTGCACACATTTTCGCACGCAAATTTTATTTTATCTGTGTAAAATATCGAGAAAGATAAACTTGTTGGACGTGTATCCATGTAAGAAAAAGAAAACGGAAATAAAACAAACGGGGCGAGTATGAATATACATACATATAGCGAGAAAGAGGGCTGGTTTTCCGAGCACTTCGTGCATCTTTGAACGAGGAAGTCGACGTAAGGTGATTAGCATTTTACCGTTCGGTGAGTTTTATCTTGTAAGAGAAGCTTCACCGAAAAACACGTCGACTGTCGTGAGGACGAAAAAACTCGTAAATATGATATCGTTCGCGGTTTGTTTATTGAATTTTTAAAAACTTATATATAATCACCAATTTTTCTATCGTTTTGCTATTATCTAAAATAAAAACCTGCTAAAAGAACAAAACGCAGAGACTTATTCGTCGAAGACCTTTTCAGCTTTTAACTATTTGAACGCGTAGAAAGAGAAACGCGAGACAAAGGCCGGTGAAACTTAATTGAACAAAGTGCAGAATCGCGAGGACTCTGTATAATGCAGATAAAGTAAACGCACTTGTGTTACGAAAGTGGGAAAACAAATCACTATAACGTCGAGAAATTCTCGTTTTCTTCTCTCCCGATGCCCGTGAATTTTAATACAACTTGCGCGCGAGTCTCCTCTCGCGCACTTAATAAACTTCGTCCGCGTAACAATATCTGGAGAACTTCAGACGCGAACGTTTCCCTCTTTCCGTGTGTTTCGAGTTAGTTCCGACGATCGCGCGAACGACGCGTCCTTAAATATTTATTGTTTAGAGTTTACAACGCGCGGCGCGGCGAAGAAGAGCTCATGCGTGATAAGCGCGTGCGCTCTTCTTCGACAGAAAAATAAAATTTTTTTTATCAGCTCGCAGTTTTTGTTATTATGTATGCACTTCGTACGGGTGTTTATTCGATGCACAGTGCGAACGTGACTATCCATCTCGGGTCGCAATTTCTTGTTCTCACTCACTCGCTTGTTCGGCACTCGCTCTCGCGGTGAAGAAAAATGCCGGCGTCACATTTGCACGTTAAATCGGATAAAACAAGCGCTCGATTTACCGCGCTAAAATAACGCGCTATTTCAGTCATTTCGCAACACATTCTCTCTTTCTCTTTCGTGCAACGAGAGAGAGACAGACAGAAAGAGAGAATATATATACATATATTCCGCGCTTAAAACCGCGTTAAATTTTCACCGAAAATTTCTCTAATGAGAATTTTATAAACGTCACCTCTCACTAATGCGTCATCAAAATTGCATTAAAAAAATTTTTATTTTTATCCCGCATTTCGTTGCAACGTACACGCGAGAGAGCAAGATTATGCGTAATTAAATGTTAACGGCGCGCTTATCAAAGACGTTAAATATACTAGCAAAATTCGCGCAACTATTTAGGTAACTAACGCAAAAGGTACAGGATAAAAAACGCGCAATTTTACGTGCCGTCGAGTCAACCTAGTAATCCCGCCGGGTTAATTTTGAGTCTCTTTAATTACGACATCGCCCGACGCTCCCGGAAACTTGGTCGGGTAAATATAGAAAGTAAGAGCGAGAGAGAGAGAGAGAGAGAGAGAGAGAGAGAGAGAATAAACGCGACAAGTTCGACGAATGACGGCAGCTTAGCGTTTTCTTTTCGTTACGTAAACGTAGTTGACTCCTTCTGGCAACTCTAGAAACGCAAGCGCCGACTTGTAAAGTGCGCCGTATCTCTCATTAAGAAGGAGGAAAATGGAGCAAGGTGAAGAATGGCACGGAAGAGGGCGAGCTCTTATAAGTAGCGAGAACATTCTTTACTACGTACTCAAGAGTACGTTGCTCTTCTCGCGCGTGAGTATTTCGAGAAACAATCGTTCTCCCAAAAATGTTTCTCGCGTTTATCGTATCGTTTATTTCGACGATAAATAATTTCGCGCTTAAAAACGACTTCACACGCGAGAGAAATAAGATTATTGGTGACCACACCCGAGATTAAAATGTGTCGCGACACAACGTGGCACACAACTACGTCTGTGCAATCGATATGTTCATAAGCGTGAAAAATTACGGAACGTATAAACACATGCGTTTGTGACTGATAACAATATTTCACTGCCGTGGTTAAACACATCGCGTGTGTTCGCGAGGAAAATCGATGGTAAAGCGGACAGTTCGCGTGATCCGCGCTGCAACCGCGAATCGAATTTGTTCAAACGTGAAATATAACATAAGAATTTCCCGCGCGATTATTTTTACGTCAGCACGATTCGTAAACGCACGGAAAACACCACGTTCTCTGGTTCAGTTTCGCTTGTCCGTGACATTCGCTCCTTTTGAGAGAATGTTACGTAAGTCGCGTGTGATTCCGGAGACATTATGCGCTCTGAAGTTTGTGTGTCCCCGTTAAAATAGATAGCCAGAGAGAGAAGAGAGAGAGAGAGAGAGAGACATAACCTTGTCACCGATCGGTGACCCGATTCACTTGGCATGAAGATATGAGGCCGTGGGCGCTTCGGGGCTTCGATGGCCCACTTTTCGAACTTGGTAAAAGCGATAGGGCACTTACGTGGTTCACGTCTGACAATAGACGAGCGGAAAAGGCCGACATTGTTATGCGGAACAATGAGTCCGTACAATTCCGCCCGATAAAAGTATCGCTTTGACACGCGTGTCAAACCGATACGGTGTAGTTTTCTTATCGACGTCGCGCGCGCGTAAAAATTAATAAAATCTTATCTCGAAACGACGAAATTACGCTACCGCGTCAATGAGATCTGCAATATTTTATCAGTTGCTCGCTTCGAACATTATTTTTATCGCAAGATTAAACCGATCTTTAAATAAATTTATCGATATAACATTTACACAGATGCAGAAGCAAATTGAGAAAAGAACGCGTCGATGATAACAGCAAATAATACACCGACAGAAAATTCCACGATTTTTCTCCCGACAAAAAGTCAAGCGTATTTGGAGCAATCGGGGCGAAATTGTCATCCGGTTTACGATCGGTTCAAATGACGAATCGCTCGAGGCCGCGCGAAAGCGATGCTGATTGCACGCGTCCCGTTCCGCCTCGCAACGAGAATGCGACGCAAGTGATTCGCGGGAACGATCGATCGCGCCGCATACATTCTCCTGCCAATACGTCGATAAATCATCCTGACAGGACGAGAGAAAAGTTTTTAGGGAAGACGAAGGAACCACCGGTGTGGTCTTAGACGAGCAAAAACGGGCTCGGATTTGCTGAAGCTCGCCGGTATGCGACTCTGTTTCTTCTTTTTTTTTCTCCTCTCCCGCCCTCTTCTCCTCGACGAGAGAAGAACTTCGTCTTCTTCCGAGAGAGCGAGGTGTAAATCAAGCGCCCGCGATCGTGAGAACTCTTGGTATACACATGATTCCGGATCATATGTTCCGAATGTCTGCCGATCCGTGACACACTCGCGGATATACGAGATAATTGATTGATATGGAAGAAATCGGTTTAATTGTAGTCGCGCACAATTCGCGTGATCTTTTGTCGCGCAGTTGCCTGATGACGAGCGAAAAGGTTTGTTGCGGACCGAAGCTAAGGAGAGAAAAAACGACGCGATTTTCCGCGACTTTCCTCGTTAATCGCGCATGAAGAAAAGACGAGAGAATCGAACGGAGCCGCGCGGACATTTCTTTAGGCTCGAGTGATTACGTCGAGAGGAGAGGCGCGTAAAAACGCGCGCGACCGATTCTTCGGAAGATTCCGACGAAAGTTCTTTATTCGTCCAGGTGAACTTTCATTACGTACGTCGTAATTTCGTTTTCCCGTTTTCAGTCTCCCTCTATTCCGGTCCGTCGCGAGGACTTAGAGAGGCCTGTGATTGGAAAAGTTCGCGAGTCGGAATCAAGTGCTCTCTCTCTCTCTCTCTCTCTCTCTTTTTTCTCTCTCTCTCTTTTTCTTTCTCTCGTCTTCAATATCGGACAGCGAACGCATACAATTATATCGACGACTTCGAGTCATAAATTCTCGCGGGAAGAGACAACTCTCTCGATCGGCCCGATCTAAATGCCAATGAAAGTAACGAGTTCCGTAAATTAAAGAAGTGTACCTCTCCTTCTCTTTCGCGCGCGCGCGCGAACTTTAATCACTGTACTTTTAGACGTGATTATCAAAAACGGCCACGGCGACCAGCCTGTCAGTTACCGAGCCGTTAATCTTTCTCGGACATTTGCAAAGTATTGCTCGCGGGACCATCAATCTTTCGAATATTTCTTCTACATTTTGCCAACAAATGAAGTAAGAGTGATAAATGACAGCGCAGCGAGTCGTTAAAAAAAGAAAAAATAATAATAACAGAACTCATAATTATATATGCAATTATGCAACCGTGTATAAGCGCGCTAAAAATACAACGCGACGAAAAGAAGAAAATTGAAAGAAAGATATATATCGCCTTTCACAAAACATCTTTTGTTTAGGATTTTCCATTATATACAACGAACCGTTTTGTGCTAAAAAACGAACAACAAGACTCATAATTATAGACGCAATTATGTAACTCTCGAGTACCAAAGACAGCGCAATAAAAGAAAAAAAAATGCAGAAATATCGCTTTTCAATTTGGCAAAACATCTTTCGTTACACATCCTGTTACAATGCAACGAGGCGTTCTCTATTGAAAACTGATACACAACTCGTATACGCAATTAACGCAGCATGTATATACGGAGAGTAAAAATATCGCGACGAAAAGATTTACTTGAACAGATCTTTCTCATCGCGTGCTCTATCGTCAGAAAAATCTTCCTCCCATTCTTCGGAGCGCAGAAGGTGTTTTCTTGTCCGCATACAAAGAACACGTAGTAGCGTGCCAGAGACGCGCCGCAGCATCCGCGGTCAAGGTAAAGACGGCGATCTATTTACGATCCGCTTTTACGTCCTTCCGGATAGTACGCACGTAGCTCGCGATACGACGCGTGAATGGCAATTCGCTTCTCTGAACGGATCATTCAGACGGCGCGTCACGCGACTCGATGCTGACCGTGTGTGTCGGCGATGCACACGTCGTCGTCGTCGCGTCGCGCATGTTTCGCGGAGTGAAGCTTTTATGTGTGTGTATTTAGCGCAAGAGAACAAGTTCGAATTCTCCCCGAGCGTATGTGTTCGCATTCCGCGTTATCCGCACGTGCGCTTGCTGAATGGCATTTCGCACGCGCGGAATGCAAAGAGCCGCGCGGCGGCAACGCGGCGGGAGGACAAATTGCGAAATCGCGCAAACCGACATTGAAGTTTCCGGGCGCGAAACTCGAGTCGCGTTATTATTATTGCGAACGTCGCATTGTGTTGTTGTTGTTGTTGTTGTTGTCGAGAAGAATCGTTTCGAGAAATTGACCCGAGCGAGCGCAGATCGTAAATCATTCTTTTTCATTTGCGTTATTCATTCATCAGACGACATTTATGAATATTATTGCAATTGACGCGAGCAACAGCAAGCACACACAGCTGTGTTATTGAATGTTAATAGACATCTGTTAAACACTCTCGCGTGATCGAAAACAAAACGCTTATCGAGGCTGCGATACACGACTCACGGTCACACCAAAGTGTGTTCGCGACACACTTCCAAAGTACGTATATGCAAGTACTAACACGGAGTTCGCAAATGACATGAGTTCTGCGAATGTGAATCGGCTGTGCAAACATCACGCGACGAAACGACGACGCGGAATTCGCGCAGGCGGCCGGCGCAGATTCGAGAGACGTGAGATACCGGATAATACATTGCGCGATGATCCGCGTTGACCTTTCGCGTGCCGCCAGTAGCTATATCGCGTCGCGTTTAGCATGATTGCCGGGAACAATGGCCAAACGTAACGGTAATCCAATTGTTGCCGATCGCGCGATAACAACAGTATAATGTGCGGTCACCGCGAGCGATACTCAAACGCTTTTGGTATCAAAAGCCGGCGCGACGCCAGAATTCGACGAATTAACGTAAAGAAAAACAGGTTGATAAACGTTTAATTAGGCGAAAATGAAAATTTATTTATTTCATTTCAGTTGATACGCACGAGTTTTCTCGCGATGCGCGCGGCGAAGTATAATTTTACGATAATTCATTATTCAATATTATTCGCAATTATCGACGATAAAATTCTGTTCTGTGTCAGTTTGTCTGATCTGATGTAAAAAAAAAAAAAAAAAAAAAACGATCGAAATTAAATCCTTTCCCGAAGAAAAACACGCGCTCTTAAATATGTAATCCGAGCAACGATCAAATTGCGCTTCGTAATAAGAGCCGCTAAAAGTCAGCGAATTTAACCGCCGCGATAAGTTTCCGTTTCTTTCGCGTGAAATCCTCCGTCGCGAACGAGCAGAACGACATCGCGAGCACACAAAAAGTTTCTCTCTCACCGAGAAATTTTATTCACATACACGTGACTTCGTTCTCAAACTGCTCACCAGCCTGCCCATTATTTTTTCAGGCGTGCTAATGTCCCCAAGTCAAGCCCGGGTCGACGCGACGTGACGCGTCGTCGTCGTCGTCGTCGTCGCCGCTGCGACAGCCCCCGGGCTGAGTTTTCACCGCTTCCTCTTTATTCCCTTACGCGACAGTTTACTCCGCTTTCCCGAAATGACTAACCCGCCTCTCTCGCGCGCTCTTCCTTGATTGCAGCTATCGAGATAACTCCTTGCATAATGCAAATCGGCCTAACGCGAGAGAGGCGAAAGAGAGAGAGTAAGAGAAAGGATTAAAATAGAGAGCGAGAAACAAAGAGTGTCGGAGAGGGACAGGAGAGGATATAAAAGGCTGTACAAGAGTGCAATTTAAATTTTCGGACTGACTCACCGCAGCGGGAACTTTTTCAATGTATACAGTTTTAAAAGCCTCCGCCTGCCGTGCCGTCCTGTTGCCCGGCCTTGCATAATGCAAAGTGGCTTCTCGTATCATCCCCCGCTCGCTTTGCTCGCGTGGCCGCGACTATCCGAGGAGGTTCGTGAATTTCCACGAGCGTGGAATATGCGAGGCGAGGTCGGCGTCGCGTCACCATTTAGCGCGACGTTCTTTTTTTTTCCTGTCGCTCCTCCTCGTCGCGGAACACTTTAAAACCAAGTGCTAGATTTACGACTCCATCTCCTTTTTTCTCTTTCCCTCTCTCTTTCTCTGAAATTTTATACTTTTTTTTTTACGCAGAGGTCGATTCAGCGAAAGGCACCGAGAGATTCTCGAGTATTAGAATTTCATATTCGCCGCGCGATAGCCGTCCCGGCTTTTCTTACGGTTTTCCGTTCTCGTGAATAGAGAGGCCGGTCACATGAAAAAAAATTAAAACGACCGATAAATGCCAAACGCGGAGCTTTCCGAGGTGCTTTTTACACGTGGTCATCACGAGACCTCGCGGAATATTTTTCTTCTCGACGAAGAATGCAAATAAGTTTCTCGACGCGAAGAATATCGTGCGAAGTAATAATTGCGAGCGTAAGTTTTGTCGCGCGAATTTATCGGGCGTGATATTGTAATCAAGTTGGAGAATTTAAATAAACACATTTTGAAATGTATTTGCAATCCTGTGATTTTTCTATGAATAAATTTGAAGTCGGGAATTAAAATCCGGAAGCTTTTTTCAGAAGACGGAAATTGTTTTCAACTACCTCGCCGGATCGGGATATTTTTGTATCTTGAATGTTAAGTGAAATAAACGTACGACAAGAAAGAGAAACAGATTTTCTATGCAACGCACGTTCGGGATCAATAAAATTGCGAGAAGACAAACAAATGCGACGAGACGCAGCGTTACAATTTATCGTTCGGCAATCTACGCGTGTGCGGGACATGATCGCGATAATTGCAAATATGCGCGAAAATGTAAATAAAATCAAATAATTATTTATCGTAAAATTATTAATTGTAACTAATTTTGATAGTAATTATGATAATTTTGCCACTGTGGACATGAATGAGAAAACTGATACAAACAAATAAATAAATGCGCTTAATTATCATTCATCGAATTAAAGTTGTTCAAAATTCATGTTCAAACACGTAAATTATTGTTATCGCTAGTTATACTCGCGAGTATCTCGCGATAAAAGATATCATCATGTCACAGACGACACTTTTGATCGTTGAGACAAACAAGGCGAAACCTGACTTTTGACTTATTTTTCTCGTCATGTGTTCACGTAGTGATAATATTACGAAGAGATTTTAATAATAATTACTTTTTTTTAATTAAAAAAACAGAATCCGACGAAGAGTCGCGCCATTGAAACTTACCGCTGAAAAATCATTAAACGTAACGAACTCCGCTTTAAACATCTAGGTTTTTTAAATTCGTTACATTGAAATAAGCCACAAATATAAATTTTTTGCGACAACAAACGCACAGCAATGTAATATTGCGATGCGGTGCAAAACTAAGTTGAAGATAAAGAGTGACACTCTTCTCACAAATATACACGTAATTTCAAAAAGTCTAAAAAAAGATCTGAGATTCCCCGCAAATAACTATCTCGTTACTCTGGCACGCTATAAATAGACACCTGAACGGCCTTGGTCAACCTTCTTCGGGTCGTCGGCTCCGACCTGGCATCCTCACATATATCGTATAAAGAGATTGTCTTCCTCGACTAAATTAAAATTCGCGGAAATTGTGAAGACGGAATTTTCTCGGTAAGAACTTCCGGGGATAATGTTCACGTGCAAAGCGAGAACGTTTTTGTGAGAATCATTTTCGACGTATTATTTGCATCTTAAAATCGATATAACGATAAAAATTTTGTTTATTGTTTTTAATAAATAAATTTCTATTTATTAATAATCAAATATGTCCTAAAAGTTTGTCAAAACTTTTAAACGAAAAACTGATAAACAAATGTGTCTAAATTGAAAATTTATTCAGAAAAGTTAATTGAACTAAATTTTTGTTTATATTCCTGCAATTTAATTCGATAATATTCTTGAAAAACTTTTGACGTGCATTTTTGAATATCAAAAACGTAAAACGCTTAACAATAGCAGTTTTTTTCTCTTTTTCGCGTACGCGGAAAACGCAGCAGCTTTCAACATCAAACACTCATAATTCCGACAAACGAGAACAATTAGATGAAGCGCCGCACAAAGGAATCGACCGAAAATATTCGGTTCGTCATTTCTTTCCGCTGAATATGAACGAATTAAGATTTAATGATCCCGCGGAAAATGTGCGGAGAGAATAGTCGATCCCCCACACTAAAGATCGAGCTTTGGCCGCTGGACGCGGCCAGGAAAATTGTGTCGCCGCGCTTGTTCGATTTCAGAGCTGCGTTTTCGTTGAACCGAAAAATCGCCCCGGATATCTCATTTGCTTTCTCTTCTTCGCATACGCGCGCAGTCAATTTGGTGGATCAGCCCCGCGTGATTTCGTTTTTTATTCGCGGTCGAAAACATATTTCTATCCTCGCAATTAACGACGACGGCTAAACTGCGAAATAATGTAATTGCGACAAGATAAAATGACAGAGCTTAAAGTAAAAAAATTTCGCCGCAGTATCGAACATCTCACACGCGGAGAAAGTTTTGTCGTAATAAATAATTCGCTCCATTTCCCGTCTGAGAGATGTCTAAACAGGACGCGAGACTGCAATATTTACGCTTCAATTTGTATCTCACGACGTGACGTAAAAATAACAGAAAAGTCGATACGTCGGTTTACCGCGATTTACCGCATTTTGTCTTATCGCGTTTGTGTTGCAAGACAAACTAGTGACTTAAGACTTTCAATACTTTACCAACTTCCTTTCTCAACGAAAGAGGAAAAGACGAAAGTCCTCTGTCGATTCTGATGAAATCTCCAAGTGTGTATCACAGGTTTTTATCACAGAAACGTAGGCAGGCAGTGTATTCGATAGGATGTGTATCCTGGTCGGAGAGTGCTCTCGAGTTATCTCACTTCTTGACACGAAGCTGATCACTTGGCATACAAACTTTCGATGTGTGTGTGTATCGCGCGACACACACTCGACGAATTACGCGCCGTCGAGGAATGATTATCGAAACGTTAAAATACCGTATGACAAAATACGGAGCAAAGAGCTAGATCGACAATGCGCGTCTGTTCGAGTGAATATATCGCGAGTTGTTATCTCGATCCGCGTGAAGTTGGGTGGCGTGAGTTTTTCCTTCGCGGCACAGAACGACGAGGAAGAAAATTCTCTTCCGAGAGTTTCTCGCGCGCGGCGAAATTCGATACGACACTCACGATGACCGACGAGCGATTGCTATTTATCGTGCAGATTGGCGTCTCAAAAGGTCACGCACGGAGACTGTTGCATGTCTCTTTACGCGCGAGCTTCCGAATGCTTTCAACGATCTTGGCAAGTCGATTATTGTCACGGCGCGGCGAGTTTCGAGCCGCGTCACCGCCGCCGAAACTGGAGCAGCACGTTAGCCGTCCGATTGCAAAGCCCTCTGTGCGTAGCCGGACGCCAATAACAATGGCGATAATTATCGATAATCGATGTAATGTGTACCGTGCCGCGAAACAGGCTGAATGAGAAGAGCGGGCCCGGGGGAGGTCTGTTTGTGCGATGAATGCGTGACGATAATAAAATCCGCGACCGACAATCTATCGACACGCGCGCCGTTCACGTCACTTCGCGTTACAATAGCCGTGAGTTGATTCACGCGGATGCGTTGCGTTACAATGTGACCGTGAACACGACGCCTACAGTCAGATCGCACAATGTCAACCGCGTCCGTCGATTTCTAATGGCGACCAACTCGATAATTTTCTTTTTCGAAGCAACCGTGACACAGACACACTTTTACGTTCGGGTAACACTTCTTAGTCAAATATCCGGTTTTTCGTCGAGCTCTACCTGTCAACGTGCGATCTCTCCGCCGTAAGAGAATTTTCTTATTCGAACGGATTCGTTTTCACTCATAGAAACACTTGAGTGGAATGTCGGGAACGCTCGGAATGTCGCGCATCGACTTTCGATACGCGCGGCCACCTTCCGATCGGTTTTTCCCGGGAAGAACGATCGAAACGACTCGCACTTGTGCACGCCGACTTACTCGCGCGCACTTCAACAGCACATCGACGCATTCGTTGCACACGGTCTGGAATTTTTTGCGTTCCGCGACGAGGAAAACTAACGGATGATGAAAACGAGACGGGATGAAAGTGAGACAACACGTCCACACGCAACCGAGTCCGTTGAGACACTGTCGCGCGACTCCGAAACTCCGCGAGTAATCGCAGTCGACTCCGTTCGGTGGGGTTCGGCGGCTCCCGCCGAATGGACCCGAAGCGACTGCGGCTATGTTCGACGCGGTGATATTCCAGCGTCGACCTCCGATTCACCTTCTCCGGGCAAAACGAGACATTCCGGCGGTAGATCATCGCAACAACAATCCGTCGAGCACAAAAAAAGGTAAAATCGTTGTTTCTTGCGAAAATATACCGGAGTATTTGTTCGTATAGAGTATTATTTATTAACTCCGATCGCTTTCGATTTCGACACGACGAAGCAAACACGACGAACGTTCATTGCAACACGACGTGCAACAAAGTGAATATCGTTCGTTTTCGATATCATCGCGCTAGATTCTTTTACTTTATTATAAAGCTTTTGCAATACGAGATCTTCGAATGTATTATATAATAGCTTTCCGAAACTGAAAAGGTAATATCGCGATAGACGGATCGCTTATCGATTCCTCAAACTGTTCAAAAAGCAATTCAGGTTAAAGCTTTCGAATTTAATGAAAGTGCGCCATAAATTACATTTCGAATCGCTGACATTTATTAAACATTTGTTTAATTTGCGAGTTATCTTTCTTTGGAAAGAGAGATCGTTCAAAAAATTAAACATCCGAGAAACGAAATCGTCTAAAGATCGAATCGCGCGTCGCACGTCGAATTGCATATAAGTCTTTACTATGTAGGTCAGAAGTCACTGGATTTTTCAGGTCGGCTCTCTTCTGAATACTTGTGCTTTATGACTAAACTCTCCGAAGAGAGAGACGAGCGTTCGAGAATCTTCGATTCAACAATCTCGCTGCACGAAATATTACGAAGCGAGTGATTCAACATTTCAGACTCCGGATCTAATAAGGTAAATTCAACATTTCTCAGTCTAACGCAAGTTAGTCTCGATCCGGTTTTTACTGCTTCTCATAAACAAATAAAAAAAAATCTTTTGCATTCCCCTTCCTCTTACAAACAATAAAAAAGTGAAAACTAACATACATGAAAAATAACTCGCAAAGTAGCGAAGCGAGAACGTTTTTGTGGTTACGTTTAAACGCGCGAATTCTCGACCCAAATTTCGCATCGGGAGAACGATGCGCCGTTCCGAGATTATACCGGAATCAGTTTCGAATCGTATACCTTTCGAATCAGTTTCTCGCGTTGCGCAACGTCTTCATGCCGTCAATTATATCGGCGTTGCATGCGCGCCTCGCGCGTCGGATTAAATCGAGGGCGCGGCTGGATGCCGTGATGGAGATCGTTTTCACGCCAAGAATTTTCGTGCGCGCGTCGAGGCATCCTTTCTCTGTCGTAGTTATTACAGAGATACTCGCGCAACACGAAGCCTAACGAAGGGAAACGTTCCTACACAACGTAAACGTCCAACTCGCGTTACGGGTTTATCAGAATCTAGTTAACTCCTGCCGAACTTCGATCTAATAACGAAGCGCACGCGAGCTTATCTAACAACCACCGCGATTATATCTTCATTACGACGACTAGTCCAAGCGGATCGAAGTGAATCGCCGCGAGTGTTTATCTTTCGCTCATTGTTGATTGTATTTATCTACGCCAGTAAGTAAGTAACGGTTATAACTACATGTTTTTGCGCGCGTCGCTCGTTAATAACAGCGGAGTACGAGGCTGTAATTAAATCCGAAACTGGCATTTCCTTCTTTTTACAAACAGGTAAGCTGCGTCTTATATAACGTACGGTGGCTGCAATACGCACACCGACAATATTTTTGTTCTTTTCTTAAACATCTCTTTTGCATTGAACATATTTATTGTTGTACACATCCGCGAGTGATCTCAGGCTGTATTTTACGTGACATTAATAATTACAAATGTAATTTATTACATGACGAGAAATCCGCAACATTATTCTTTTAAAGGATTTAACGGTAAACAAATTTTGCAAATTAAAGTTCTGCGAAAATAGTATTGTATAAGTTTTGCGCGTATATTTTTATAATTAATTAAATAATTATATTTTTGCGTGTATTTTGTAAATGTGTATTTTGTAAATGTTCATATTTTAAAATAGACGCGCACGCCGTTATGGATCTATGACATATAAATAAAAAAAAAAAATAGAAAATTAAAGAGCAATAAATGAAAGAAGAGCGTTAAATATGTATACGTGGGATAGCTCAGTGAGTTAATGTGTCTAGAAACTAAAAGATTCAAAATCCCGATTTAGTTAACCTGTGCGAAAACTCTTTCTTTTGCCTTTGATTTCAATTGCGTGAAATCAGTTTACCGTTTCGGTGTTATTGAAACGAGTCTGGATAGTTCAAAGGAAAGAGCGCCCATCTGGAAAATAAAGTTCGATTTATTCATCCCGGTTCGATTTTTTCCACGCGTAGAAAAAAACACTGATATTGTTTCGATATTTGTCGCGAGGCACTTCTGTGTTTCTTAACCGCGTGATGAGAAAACAAAAAACACATGACACTTGCTAATAACAAATTCGTCAAAACTCTTCGATTATTTTCCACGACGATTGGGTGAATTTAATTATTCGCGCGATTCCGTAAATGTTCGCTGGTAAAAGAAAGAGATCTCGTCGAGACGAGATTATAAAATTGAGATGACCGGGCAGCCGCTCGCGCGAATTTACATTTTCATTAGGCTTCTGATTGCGACTTTTTGGACGTTGTTGAAAGCCCGTCATCGTCGTCGCGCGCGTAATAAAGTGCTCGGAAAATGCTTTTCTTTTCGCAAACCGCTGACACATTCCAACTTTGATCTTCTCTCCCAGGACCAACGACCTTATATTTCTTCATCTACTCCTCTGCTTCCGTGTCCATCGACTTCTCGTTCCAACCACGAGTTTTCCCCCAAACCTGTCTCTCGAGCGAACCCTCATAAAAAATACAATATTTTCCTTTCATTTGATCCGACAGCTTCCTCCTCCCTTCGTTCCTCTCCGCTCAGTCACACACACACACACACACACACACACACACACACTCTCTCTCTCTCTCTTTCTCTCTCTCTCTCTCTCTCTCTTTCTTTCTCTCCCCTCCCAGTCGTGTCTGTATGTCTGTTTGTGTGTCTGACAGATCTGTAAGTTTAATTCGACGCGGAAGTCCAAGCTCGCCTAGACGCGCCACAACCGCTCGCTACGGGCGACTTGATTGCTTTGTCCTCCGAGACTCTAATATGAATTACAAACCTGCTCCTTGACTCCTGCTCCTCCGCTCTCGCGCTCTTCCTCTCCCATCCTTCCGCGCGAACCGCTGCAACCTCGTCGGTATTTCTCTGTCGACTTCTGCGCTTGCAGTGAAGTGGAATAAACGTGTGGACATCGCGTCTTGTCAGAAATGTACATTGAGATGAGGGCAAGTCCATTTGCGATGAAAAAAATGGCATTTATTTCGGATAAAAATTGCAAATTATTTTGAACTATTCAAGTGCAGAATAAATACGCGGAATCGTGGAATTTCTCTCTTTGCGTTTTAAAAAGAAATTTTATAAATTTTGACAAATCTTGTTCAGAAAAATCCGCAAAATATCGCCATTACAAATTCGCGTAAACTTAAACACGAGTAAGACCATATCTTCGACTACTTAGATTTCTGCAGCGCAATCGCAATTTGAAGCTCGCTACGTGTTGAAACGATAAAAAAAAAAAAAAAAAAAGAAATCTCCTGACGCATCTGATGGACGAGCGCGCGTGTCCCTTTTACGAGTCTCGCAGTGTCACGGAAACGCATCGCCGGACCATAAAAAGAACGTACTCACTGCTTGCGATGATCGCGTTTCTGCCGACGACGACGGAGATGGGCAGAGAACAAACAAAAACCCCGCGCCGCACTTCCGAGCAATGAAATTTCTACACGTTCTAGGTTTTACCAACTCTCGCCGTTCTTTGCGAGCGCATTACGTTCACGAAAAACCATAATTCCGACAAACGTCCCCATAAAGTTTGAAAAAATTGCTATCATCAAAAGAAGAGATGTATAAAGGCGCGAAGATAGCAATTACGAGCGATAAAAAGGAATCGAGCAGAAAAAAATTCATAGGTATAGTATTTGTCGAACGATCGGATTTATTACTTTTAAAATTTCTATTCTTGTCTCCTCTCTGCAAAGATTAACGAAAAAATTCGTAGTTGCGCAAGCTATACAAGAATAATCTTATACTCCGGCATACTCGAACTTTCATTTTCCGCGAAAAATTGAATTTGAAACGAAGAACTTCCTTCATAGATATGCGATTGCGATGCGAAGGAATCGGATATGCAAAACCAGACGGTCTGTAAACGGAAAATCTATATAGAAATACAGAA
Source organism: Pseudomyrmex concolor (assembly GCA_014839585.1). Lineage (NCBI taxonomy): Eukaryota > Metazoa > Arthropoda > Insecta > Hymenoptera > Formicidae > Pseudomyrmex > Pseudomyrmex concolor. The sequence goes on along the minus strand of QVOB01027217.1, from coordinate 12,685 downwards.
CTATGAAATCGCCATTCCCCACTTTCTAGTGTCTCCTCTTCGGTGATGAATCGCTACCGAGAATAAAAACAGTGCAGAGTTCGTTCGTGTGCTTCAGGAAATTGAAACTTTTTCTTCGACTTTGTTCGCCGACTTATAATCACGTATAGCAAATCCTTTGAAAACACGTATATTTTGTTTATATATTTTTGCAATCGTGTCTAAATTCACTTACAACGTAAGTCTCTTCGATTATTGCTTGAGAACAGTTCAAAAATGTAAAAATCTAGATTTTTCTGTCGACACACACGTAGGTATACATATATATTTAATATGTGCGGTTTGTCGTATTTGAGTAATTGCATTCGGTCGCTGCGTTATGTAATCGTCTTAAAAATGTAATAAAAACCGCGTCCCGTTCACAATCCTCCTAATTCGACGCGGAATCGGAGATTCCATTTCGAACGGAATATCTATCAGGCTGTAATTTGAAAATTCATCTCTTCGGACAATTTATGACGCGAACAGAATCATACTTTGAACGCTTACAGTATTTGCCCGGAGCTATATATTACCTCGAATTCGATAAATTAACAGCTAATCGCATCTACCTCTCTTTCTCTCTCATCACCGTTTCTGAATATCGCGAGAGAAACAATTGAATAAATATAAACGCATACAGTTGTCATCCTGTACACGATATACCTTTATTAGTTAATCGTGTGTGCACAAATATACTATCAAATATTTTGTTAGGGCTTTTATCTCCTACCTCCTCTCTCTCCTCATCCTTCCCTCCTCTTCTGCATTACGTGAGTACATATTGATTTACTGGATCACGCGCGCACTGCGTGCACAATGGGCTCCCAAAAATAACACAAACTTTGGATTTGTGTTTACATAGATCGACGTATAAACACACTTGAAAACGCTTTCTATTGCTTGGATAGGATAAAGAGATTAGAATAGATTAAAATTATCCAACAATATTGAATATATTTTGCATTTGTAAATAAATTTCGTAGATCCTAAGTGAATAAATTAAATTAGCAAGAAACTAAAAAATTAAAATACAAAGTACAAAATTTGCATTGTATTATAAAAAAATATAAAGAACGTAAGCTAAACAGTCTTGTGCACGCACGTGTACAAGATGACACATGCGGGACTACAATAGATATCATGAGATCTGCTCGGTCGTATGTTTCGCACGAAGCCCATTGATTGCCTACATGAAGTCGCTCCGTGTGCGGAAAGACCCGATATTCGTCTCACGTACCCGAAGCTGACGAGTAAAGTGGTTTACCTAAACGTACAGGTCAAGCGTGTCACGAAAGTTTTCCCGTCGGCTTGAAAAACTTGCTGAGCACACACGTTTCTTTCGCATTTTTTGTAAAATGTGATAAGTTCGCGCGGACATGTGCGCGACATTGTCCCGATTGTCGCGATCAAGAATGGAATTAAACGTTGCGAGTTGTGCGTCACGATTTTGAAAGTAATTAACCTCCTCCCCGCGATTGTCGCCATTTGTTAAATGGCTATCGATAATTGAGCGTAAACGAAAGCGATAATAGGTCCGGTAGGATGGATACACGACCTCATTGCGGCTGGAGATAATCACAGGAAAGTGCGAAGTTTGTCGAGGAAGCGACGATCGCCGCGTATCGCGAGACTGGCAACAGTTGGTCGACGTGAAATACGTCTCGTTAACCCAGTGACCATTGTATTTCATCAATATATGGATTATTTCTTATATATATTTATCTCAATCTCTCGGCTCGTCGTGCAATTTTTTTTTTTTTTCGAAAAATCTCACGCAACTCAAGCGAAACAACGTCGATCAAGTTTTATTTCGTCGCGCATTAACGTAAACGTGAGAAAGGTAATAAAGTCGCATTGTAAATCACAAGGATTTTACGCGCGCGAACTCGCTAAAAGATCTGTCCAAAGAACCGCATTATCAACATTCCATCGGCGAGACGACGCACGATGTTGGCCTGCATGAAACTTTCATTTTCCGCGAGCGTCGAGCAACAATGTGAGGAAGAGGGCTCTTTGTAAGATCGTTCGCTCACAAAGGCGACCGAGAGCACAATGGACCCTCTAAGTTCTGTGAGATACCTACCTTAAAATGACGATTCTACGTACGCGGGGATCATCTTCGAAGCGGCGTGTTTGCCATACAAGCTCGGCGCCGTGAATGTTGATAAAAGTTTTCGATCCGAAAAATAAAAAATTTACGCGCACCGTGTAAACAAATATCGCGGCAAATATTTCAACACCGACGCGTTTAGTCTTGCGCATAAATATTAAAAATACTATAATTCTGTAGCGATAAATATCCTATTTTTTAATAAATGTCATTAAAAGAGACACCTCGTTCGCGCGTTGCTCGCGCGAGAAAGTTTAAAATAGAGAGAAAATAAATTACGCGTCTCTCTCTCTCTCTTTCTCTCTCTCAAGATTTTCAAAGGTAAACTGGCGACTCCCGTATATTGTATATAGTATATAGTATATCGAAGCTCGTCCTCAATCCGTTTATCAACAATAAACTCAGAACGGACGGCGCGCCATTTATTGCGACGAATGCCGCTATAATCCGTGAAAGTAGATTTCCTCGTGAAGGAAGTTTGATCGCATTGGACTCTAAAACGTCCGTGTAACCCATGATGGTGGCGGTCGCGCTGTGTAAACTCGGAACAGAAATACGACAGGTAGAGGGACGATACCCCGTGCTGAGTCATGGCCACTGAAACTACCATAGTCGCCCGGATCGGGCCAGCTCAGCAAACCGCAGAGTCGAAAGCTCACTGATTCGAAACTATCGATTTTTTTTTCTCCGAGAACTGTATCCAAAACTGATCTCAATATCCGCGAAAAGACAAATCGTTCGTGAGAAAAACAAACAAAACTGCACACGCAACCGATATCGCATTGACTGCGCATTTTATATATCGACGCAACTCGGCTGCAAATAAGCGCGGATAAAATAACAGTCGTAATTTACGATATGTATTCTCGCAACTTTTAAACCGATCGGAATATTTAGTAATTATTCTTTTCGGATGAGAGTTACAGTAAACGATGCCCCGTTATCGGTTTTTTTCCGAGCACAGCAGCGGGAAAAGATGGATCCTCTTCGAAGAAGCGCCGTGTCATTTCGCGAACGTTAATAAATCATAGCGCGAAGTCTGCCGTTTTCCCAATGTGCCGTCGAAAGGCAAAAGGGAAAACTGCGAGGAGGACTCACGTGCGCGCGCTCACGTCAAACTCTAAGAACGACGTGACAAAAAAAAAAAAAAGAAAAATATCAGAGTTCGATCCGAAAGATAGCCGCTATTCACCCGCGCGTTTTCTATCGATATACCGCGACAAAAATACGAGCGGTATTCGCGAGAGAAAAAAATACACGCGCCTTCGCGAAGCGAGAAAAAACACGTGTATTTTGGATTTTATCGGACGTTGCCACGCGGCGGAAGAAATGGCTTTTTCATATATGTACCATATATCAATAGTTCCGAGCACGCACACTTTTTCGTTGATAATAAATTACGCGCGCACTTTTGGAGGCACGTAATATAATACGCAACGTCTTGTTTCGACAAACGGGAACACTATTTTCGAGGAAGTGTGATTAAAGTTGTGTTTTAACCTATTACTTCTTTTATTCTCTTCTTTTCCAAATAGTGTTTCACACGCACATTAATTATTGGCAACATGTTCCGAATATATGAGCTATTCATCAAAAACCTCGAAGTAATTTACGACAATTTAGGACAAAATATATGGAAACGATATAGTGAATAACTAATAATACAGCTGTAGATATGTGTACAAAGAGACCGAGGTATCGGGACAGGGATGATTAGATCGAGGATCAACCCTCTTTTTCGCCAAACGCTCCCGATAAGTCGCTCGAAGCTCCCATTAAGCGTATTACTATGTACTGTTCAGTTGTATTTGCTACTACTATTCAAACACGTAATTATTAAAATTATAGCGTTTTGTGTCACACGCGCTATCGATTCATCGCAGTAATTTTTTGTCGAATTGTTAATTAGCATCGATCGATCGTCATAGTTTTTTTTTTTTTTTTTTTTTTTTTTTTTTTTAATCTCACTTTTTATCGTCAAAAATTTATCGCGTTAATTATTTCGGGTTTAACACGCGCTGGTTTAACACGAACGGAGATATATGTGTTTGTGGAAAAATTCACGGCGAGTCGAGCACAGCGAGCAATTAATTCGGATAGTCCGAACGCATGTCAGATGACAGATCGGAACCGATCGACGTTCGGATGTCAATGACTATAAACGGCGCGCCAACGCCCGTCATACGCTGTCGCACTTCCGTCAATATATATATATATATATATATATATATATATATATATAGAGAGAGAGAGAGAGAGACGCACGCGCGCATCCGGAGCTGAAAAGCGGATCTGGCGCGTAAAAATATTTTCACGGCGATTCGAACGGATGTTATTCCGAGACACGCGCGCCGGACGACTGATATTTTCTTTCGCGATATGACGCGGCTCCGATGAATTTGAGTCTCGATGTTGACATGCGCTTTTTTTTTTCTTTTTTCTTTTTTTTTTTATCAAACGACAGAATTAGACAACAAGTGGCAAATATACGAGAGGAATAGTCGAAATGGAATTGTTACATTGAAATGACCGACATACAAGAGAGAGTCTCACCTTCATCGGTTGAAAAAAAAAACGCATAATCGTCGCGTGATAATCTGCGCGTTTTTGACGGTTTTTTAAAAAGGTGAAGCTTATAATACCGATTCTTTTTACCGAAAGCTACGCGAGATCTTACTGCGCCGTGACGGATGTTCCACGCGCATTCATCATTCCGGCGACCGCGCGCTGACACGCAACTACCTTCTCTCTCGCCGATCGCGCACTTAATGGCGTCCACGGAATATATAGGAAAGCCAGCTCGTCCCAAATAGATTTTTCGCGGATAAAGGCGATCGGGGCCAGGCGCACCTTTCCCTATTTCGGCTGAAAATAGCTTCGGTCGCGTTTGTATAAGCTATAACCCCCGACGTATATACCGTTATCGATTACGAAAAAGCACAATGCAATTTAAGATTTCGCTCGCGAATAGGTAGCCGGCTTTTATATTGGCAGCCGACACGAGAAGTGACGCGCGCGTGTACGAGCGAAAAACCTACAATGCAAAACGTCGTTATTACAAAAAATCAATATGAAGAGAAAACTACGAGATGAGAAAATGTTATTTTCGAGATCTGCGTTAAAATTATGCGATCGCAGAAGAAGCAGAAATAATTTAATATAATTGAGCGTCGCGCGCGCTTATCCACATTAGGATCTTTCTCTTCGGTATAATATAATATAATATAATATAATATAATTATGACATATGTAAAGCCGTACGGAGAGGCCGGTATAAACCGCGGTATAATCAGAGTTATAGATAAATCCGCTTTGCGTCGGCTACAATAAATTTCCAAAATCCACCTACGGCCATATTGCGCGGATTCTGCGGTAAGATATAGCGAAGCGCGTAGAAGTAGAGGAAGGGGAGAATTTGGCCTGGGGACGTACCCACTAATCCTTCTGTGGTAATCGACGATTTCCGCCCCTAAATTGTCCATTCGCGCGGGACTGCATAGTTAAGGGGTTTCGTACGAAATTAACCTTAGATCGACCGCGCGTAACAAGCCCCCTTGTCGTCGTCGGGCGGCATGCTTTTGTTCTTTCGCCAAGCGGTAGCTTGGGGAAATATACTTATTTCGATTAGCAACAAATCGCCGACCTTCGCCGAGACAACGCGATTAACGATGTCCAATCTGCAAAACTATAGAATTATATGGCGGCTCGGTGCTGTTCGTGCGAGATTTGCGCCTCGTTTCCGTTCGCCGGAAATGCGAGAAAGTAGTTTTAAAATATATGTTGTGTAAGTACGTAAAAGACTTTTTGTGATAAACAATTGTTGTTTAACTTGTGTTGGCTCGATATCGTTGTTTTTTTATTTTTTTTACGTATTTGAATAATGATGTACATACATATCAGATTTTCTACAAGTCATACGCAGCTTCCAAAGACGATGCGTTTGCGGCTAATGAAACGCCTAGGGCCAATAGGAAATGGCGTCTCGGCAAACACTAATAAGCACTCGTTTACATACACACACACACACACACACAAAACACACACACGCGTATGATATAAAGCCATTTACACGCGAAACTAATACAATAGTTGTTTCCATTTTCGGTCGAAGTACACCATATCCAATATCAATTAGAAGTTTATATTCCGCCTCGAAAAGCGTCATAATCGCTAAAGTATTTAATCGGAGAATCTCACGTGATTCGCTCTCTCTCGAAGAATAAAAGATAATATTCTGATCGGTCGGCAAATTTCGTCGGAAAAAGATTGTTAATTAGCGAATAAATGATTTGATGTAACATAATTAAATAAGGTTTTCTGTGTATTCGACACAACATAATTAAAGTTTTCTGTGTTTCGTATGAAATAAATAAATCTCAATAAGTGAGTTTTAATCGAAAATTCAACAAATGACAGAATAAAAAAAAAAAGGTAATAACACGCGATTGTTACGAGCTGATTTTCGCGCTCGCGAAAATGTAATGTTAATTGTTAACTTTATCGACTGCTTTCAAAATGCATTATACCGCGATTTCTTTTTGTCGAATTGTCGCGTGCAAGCAAAATTTAATTTACCCGTATTTACGCGTACATGATATTCGGTTAAATCTAAATTTTCATTTACAGAATTTACTCATAAATTAACGTGTACAAACTGTCTGTACGGAAATTGTTAATCCATCTTTTCGATTATTTGCGTCAAAAACCACTTCCTCCATCGCGCGGTGAATTACACACATTTCGCAATTTAATACATTATTCAGTACCAATATGAAAATTAAATAATCGCGTAGCGATACTTCGTCCCGGGAGTGCAATCAGCTGTTGATTTTACGCTGGAAATCCTCCCGAAAGTCATCGCTCTCTGCAACAATAAATCCATTCAGCTGTTTCCTTCTCGCAAAACTCTTTTAAAGATCAGGGATCTGTAAAATTGCTTTTTTCTCCGTTATGCAATCTCTTTCTCCTATATTCCGATAATGGTACCCATAGTTATTCGAAAATTCAGCCAACGGTAACATTTTTTTTTTTACAATGTCGCAGATCAAAACTACACGGAGAAACTTTCTTTAATAGTGTTCTTTTTTAATAATATTATTTATTAATATTATTTAATATTATTTATTATTATTTAATATTATTTATTATTATTTAATATTATTTATTAATGTTTGCAGAGAAATTGTCTGAGAAATCGATTTAACAAGCGCCTAAATATATTTAAATACTATTATATCTAATTACTGTTTTAAATATTAGTTTCTCTATAGTTAGTTCGGTAATTGAAATCTACAAAGGGAGTTTGTAGCTTCGATGACGCAGTAGTTTAAAGCGTCGTCGAGCGAATTGCGGATACCGAGTTTCTCTCTAAACAATGTGTAAATTTTGTAGGTAATTAATGTACGTATGTTACGTCCAACGTCATCGAGATACACGCGACACAATGAGCCGCGTGTATTTCTCGTTGTGCATTTGATATTACTGTAGTCTATTGTGCCACGTCTCTAACTCCCTCTCTCTCTCGGCCGGGATTACCACGAGGTTGATGAAATCGCGGAGCGACGTGTTACTCTTTCAGAAGTGTTTATCTCTCCATCTGGTTTTATCCGTCCCAGATCCCGGCGGCTTTACCGCCTCGCGCGATCGCGCAGTCACCGTGAAAACAGAACAATCTCGATTTAATTATCTCGTGACATCGAGAAAGGCGTCAAAAGGCTACGAGATTGTTTCGTCCCTTTTCTCCCATTTGTCTCGTTTTTCCCCCGTTTTATCTCTCTGCGTGATTATCAATTTTCCTCGTGTTAAGATATAATCGAAAGTAACACGCGAAAGAGAATTTTTATCTGTTTGCGATTTAAACAATTTTAATTTTATAAATCAGAGAAAAGGTTATTCCGGCATTATTGCTTTATTTAGAAAATAAAGTGACACAACAAGCGCGTGATTTTCGTGTTCGACACTCCGGAAAAGTGTCACGGATTGTTCGCGCCAGTCAGAAGGAAGTTCGCGGCCATTGGTTCTCCGTCGACTAGCGATAAACGATTTTTCGGCGCGGCTTCTGTGGTGACCGCAGGAAGGAAAGTGTCGCACGGGAGACACGTGGCAATTTCGACGCGACAACCACATCATTTTCACCCGCGACACCTGTACAAACGGAAGTAGCTTATTCCCCGCGTAGGAGTTTGCGGTTTCCGCTCGCGCGCGAGACCGTCCCTGTTTACCGAGACAACACAGAGCGCGGTGACTGTTTAAGAGAGAGCGAGCGGAATCCGATGCGGGGCAGTGAATTTTCGTAATACCCGGGCCTCTTGACATTCGCAAAATATTAGTCGAGATTGTTTTCAAACGATTCCCTCCTCGTGAGGAAGACACTCGTCGCGCGGGAGTAAACACTCTGACGTCCCGCGAACAAACGTTCCGGAAACGGCGCAAGGCGAGAGAGAGAGAGAGAATATGTCTTGCGCGTCTTCAGACGAACAGTGCTGAATTGGTAAAGGGGCCTCGGGAACAACTTTTAGTCATGTCGTTGATTGAACGCGGAAATTGCGACAAACTGTGGCTTAAAACGTGCAATAGATATGTCTATGCATACAAACTAATGATCGCGAGAGGTTTTTAAATCGCAAATAATTCTGAAGACAATAATGAATGAATTTAATTGCTCTTTTATATTACGATTTAATTCGCTAGTATATTACGAGTCTAACTAAAGCTTCTCTCTAATATCAATTAATGTTTATTTATACTATACAAGTATAAAATCAGACACATATAAAGCAATAAAAAATTATCATTAAATTTTACGAGTGAATTTAAATATGAAATATGGCAACATGTATAAAACTTTGAAAACGTGAATGTTACTAACAAAAATAGTGTAATATAATGTATTACATATATGTGATAACACATAAATACATGCACCAATAATTGAAATAAACTATGAAATAAATATTGTAAATAAAATATGACGGAAGAAAACGCGCGGTGAGATGAAATAGCAACGCAATTGATATATATATATATATATATATTATATGTCAATTATGCGCAGCTAATGCAATATCGATCTGAAATAACGTGTCAATAATTTTTGAATAAATAACAAAAATATTAAATGACTCGAGATGGAGCTATGTTTGACAGAAAATATTTAAGCAATTTTTCATTCTATATTGAGAAGTTAAGCGCGAATGTTTTCGCACAAGAAAAAAAAACAGGTGATCCTTCTCAACAATCTAAAATTTTTCGCTAATTAGCCGAATTTATTAAATTCCGATTGTTATCGCGCGCGAAAGGATGGAAAACGGCGAGTATCGGCCAGTGTGTAATTTTCGTATGTGAGACGAACGGGGCGATTTAATGGACGGCGCGTCGTCGCCGCAACGGCAGTATCCGGTTTCTGCGGTATGCGGCAAGAAGATCGACGGATAAGGTAGCCCAATAATAAAATAATAGTATTCTCACGCAAGATGCATCGCGTATGCACTTTTGTGACTCTCCCGCGCCTTTTGTGCGGATTATTTCTTCGATTTCAAGTTACACGATGTCATATATTATCACGGTACAATCATTGGACATTGCGTATATGTGTGTGTCTTCAGTTTCTTCAAGTCGCTCGGGAAGACTCGCCGCGGGCAGATAAGAATCTCGATTCCGGATATTATCGACGGAATATTATCAGCCATGCGTTATATAATAACGTATTTCTACACGAATTTTGTATCAAAATAATGACGGCAACTTTACTCCGAATAAATTACTATCGAATAAGTTACTAGAAGAAAAAGATACAAAGTAATGAAACTAATAATGACAGAGTTTATAATTCTTTGATCAACTCACGCAATTAATTTCATATTTTCAAAAGGAAATAAAGTTGAATTAAAAATATTCAATTCAGAATGCTACAATAATAAGACTAAATTTAATAATGTTTTTAAATTGAATAACGCGAACAAAATTTAATTTTTATATCAAACTATGTAATAATATTCGCGCAAACTTCTACTCGATGAGAGCGATGGCGGCAGCAATATAGCGACCGACAATTAACGGCGAACAACATTTTTGGGTTCTTATGCACCTCCCGGTTTTGTAAAGCCAATATATTTCGGCATATTGCCCGTGAGCTCCGGGGTTATTACGACAAATTGAATATACAAAGGCACCTGCTGCCACACGCGGCAGCGATATAGCTTCGACTCGGCTTCACATGCATGATATTCGAGTAGCTCCACGCGTTTTCCGAGAGCGCGAACCGCATTCTCCGGGACGAAGTTCTCGCCTCCCTCCGAAAAACGGCCCCATTAAACATTCTTCTTTCCCGCACATTCTCTTTTTCCCGTTTCCGCTTACCCATTTGCCCCTCTTCGTCCCGCTCATTTACCTAACTTTTCATCCTCACTTTCTCGCTATTCCTCGCAACTGTTTCGCTGCGAACCAGTTCGTTTGCGAAAATAAAGCGGGACTCAATGGATGGAGCGCAATATCGATACAATTGACTCTCTGTGTATTATACCATCTGTGTATTATACCATCGCGAACTCTGCAGATGGAATCTCTGTAGATGAATAATCGAAGAGTTTCGAGATATATTTTTTAAAAAGGTTTTTATTCACATTCGAGAACGAATAAAAATACTCGACGAATTGTGGAAACTATTTCCGACAACATCAAAAAATAATTGTAAATAATTTATATAAAGGTATAGAACTTATAGAAAATGTTCTTAGTTATTAAATATTCTTTATCTATTTGTGACATTGTTTCCGAAACGGAATGTTCCGCGACTTGAAAGTCGCACATTCCGTAAAAAATGTATCTTTTCCTTGTTGTTGCAATTATTCTAATAGTTTTGCACGCGCATCTGGTTCGATTCTGGTTCGCAGTGCAGCTTTCGCACAAACTGCACCGGGCGGAAACATCTTAGTCGCAAGTAATTAAGTAATTAACGATCCTGATGTGCCAGGTGTTATTTATAGTAGGCAACTAGTTTTACTAACTCGTAATTCCCAACTAAGCGAAAACAACTTTAAATGGAGACCTCACGACACATGTGCCAAGATGCATTTGCAGATATCATGAAGAAAGTACGAAGATAGTTATTAGTGAACTAACTTCGATATATTCACACGCTTTTTCCGAATTTATCACTGCTTTTTGCATCGGTAATTAATTTCCACGTTATCTCAGTTTCATCTGAGTCTCTCTCTCTCTCTCTCTCTCTCTCTCTCTCTCTCTCAAAAATATTACCTACAATAATACAGAATAAATAAATACAATAACATTTGACAATAAATATTTGTCTCTTAACGAGAATACATACATCACAAACAATCTCTCGATTACACAATAATAAAATTATATTAGCATTTGATTTTATTTTGTACACAGTTGTTCAATAAAGCAAACAAAGATGTACGTAGGGGCTGTACAAGTCGTTTTCGTTAAGAGTTAATTGCGGCAAGTGATGACAAAGCGGCGAGTCATCGACGATAAGATGTGCTCGCCAAAAGAGAATCCGACGCGCATGACTTCACGCATGAGCAACTATCGGTTTATTCATCAATGAACTCTTTGAAACTGCATTTCATCGCGCGTGATTCTTTCGATCGCGTTTGCTTCGCACACATGTGTGCGCGTGACTCCTTGTGAAACTTCATGCTTCAACAAATGGCATTTCTTCTTTGCTCCTCCGACAACATCTATACATCTCGCAATTATTCAAATATACATTTACGTTTCCCACGGCAGTTTTCAATCGTTAAGTCTCCATTACATTTTTCTAATCGTCCTCACATGCGCTTTGCGATTCATGTGTTAGATCATTTTTTACTTTAAGATAGAGAGCGTAAGAAGCGTAAATTTCTATATGATCTCTTGCGAAAAAAAAAATTTTATATTGTTTTCTCGTCTCCTATATGGGGTTTTGTTAGATTTTCAATTCCGGCATATGTAGAAATGAATGGTTCTTTTCTGCACTTTCTGTGATTCGTTTGGTTGCCCGAGTGAAAAAAAGAGAGAGGGAAAAAGAAAGAAAGAGAGAGAGAGAGAGAGAGAGAGAGAAAGAAGAAGAAGAAGAAAGGAGATACAAAAGGGAACGTTGAGCGACCACTTGTTGCTACTCTTCGATCCAAGTCGGTTCTCCCCTTTTGTTTCTCTCGCGTTATTCAAAAGAGAAAGAGAGAGCGAATAGAAAGGAAAGGAGAGGGAGAAAAAAGAAAGAGATATAGAAGGAAGAGATATAGATAGATGTGTTAGGTAAAAATAAATTTTACATATAAATAGAATTTTTTTTATTACTTTTCATTATTTTTTCACACGAATAATTTTTATAGATTTTCACACGAATAATAGAAATTGTGTGAAAAATTCCAGAACGGATTGAATTCGAGATATCTCTCGCAGACCCTATGTCTGGACTGCGAACGTTCAGGCCGGTTAATTCGGAATTACATCCGAATTAATTTTTGGAGGCCTGATTTAATTCGCTGATCAACCGATAAATCGGTTGAAGGGGACCGGAAAAAATCCTTAGATGGTGACCGGATT
>QVOB01027216.1:0-46117 GCA_014839585.1 Pseudomyrmex concolor | reverse complement strand
TTGCACACGCTTTTTCAGATTATCACGCAAATTATTCGTCTGTCAATTATAATAGCGTGCGCGTAGCGCGCGCCTGCGTTGTGCTAGTAAGTAAAAAGAAATATGATTCTTGAAAAATATGTGAAGTTTGTATGAGAGTTGAAAATTCTTAACAAAAATTAGTTTAACTCTCACGCGTTACGTATTTAACAGTAACGGCTAAATACGGTCTTTTCTCCAAAAAATTTCGAAAGCGAGCCAATTAAGCGCTTAATTGGCAATAAGACCGTCCTGATATAAGCTCCCGCTATTTGAACGAAAAAAATCACCCACTTTATCTTTCTCGAAGAATGTCTTTCCGCTGAAAAGAGAAGCAACACTCGTTTTAACTAAGCTCTCGCATTACGGTATTTAAGTATCGCAAAAATAAATTGTAATTTTTTTCTTTCTACAAAAAGATATTAAATGTGTGAATTACAAATCAAGATTTATTGAGAGAATTAGCGAGAATCAATTTACGATTTTATTTCAACTCGTACACGTGACAAAACAATTTCTAATTTTTTTCACAAAAAAGATCAATTTCAAGTCGAAAGAATTTTTCATTCACATTCAGACAAACGAAAAAAACGTCGATCATATTAATATACTTTACCTTCTCTGCCGTACTTGCGCTTCTTCTTGCCTGCGCCGCCGCTGCCTGACGAGCTCTTGCTCGAGCTTTTGTCCTTGCTTTTCCAGCGTCCGATCAACATTTTCCGCAGCCTGCGTCTGAGCGGCTCGAGGGCAGCGTCATCGGACGCGTAAACGCGGCCGCGGCCGTTTATCGCGCTCGGGTTCACAAACCCGAGGTGGCACGTGACCGCGCATGCTGCACCGTTTGACGCCGCGCTTGATGCACGCGTTCGACCGATGTTGTACGTCGCACCGCCGCGCGATTTCGCCGCCTCGTTGCGCCGTCCATCGTCGGCGAACAGGGGACGTCTCGTCTCTATCGTCTCTGCGCGAACTACTCGCTGTCGGCAGGACCGCCAAGATGATCCGCGATTCTACGTTTTCTCGCGCGTTCCTTTTCGAGATCCTCTACTCACGTGCGTTCTACTAATAAAAGTGCGAAAAATTGACGTTCCTTCGGTTTCATTCTATTCATCCGATGGTTACAAGAAAGATGTGTATACAAAATTGTTGTAGAGATCGTTGATGAAATATTGCGGCGGCCGCTAATGTCAAAATATCAAGTAAAGTATAATAAAGAAATATCCATCACGTTTCGTTTTTCAAAGTCAATTCGTGTACATTGGTTATCGAATCATTGATCGTTGAGGTTACTGACGATGTGTGCGAAATTGACAAGCATCATGCGGATGTGCCGAGTGACCATCCTTTCTGTATAGAACCATGGCCACTATCAAAAGCGCTTTTAAGCGTTTTCTCTGTGGCGTGTCACGCGCGAATCATTGCCGCTGAAGCACTCTCTGACACGGCTGTCTCTTTTCTTCGAAGATGACGCGCAACCCGTTTCAAACGACACTGTCGATTTCTAAACCACTTATTAGATTACGAAAAATCGAACGATGCTGATGGAAGACAGCTTTCTAAAATTGCCTGCGGCAATACAAGCGGCTCGTTTAAAGAAAATTTCGTCGGTGGCGAGGAATGGAGAAGAACATCGCCAGGAGAGAAACGGAGATTTCGAGATATAAACGACAATATCCGTAATATTTTGCATAATATTCGTATTATGCAAAATGCTTTTTTAAAATCAGGTGTAACAAAACGACATGAATGGCTAACAATACCGATACGTAGGAAATCGCGATTGTTGCCGCGGCGCCATTCACGTCGCCATCTTTCGCTCGTGAAGAGTTTTACAGCGCGTCGAATAATAACGTTTTCAACTGCGGTACAAGTTTAATCTCGGAGCGATTAATGACGTCACTTCGATGAATCAAGCAATATGATTGATAGCCAAATTGTGACGTCATTTATCGTTTCGGGAGCGATTCAACCCAAATATATTGGTCGAATACGCTAAATATTCGGGCTTGCTATAAACCGAGGGATCACTGGATCAAAAGTCCTAGCGACAATCCTAGCGAGAGCCTTGCTTCGCCGATTGCTTTTCGACGTCAACCTTTCGGAACAGCCAAACGTTTGTGAGAGACAACGATGATGGATAGTTCTCGAAAAACGATAAAGATAACACGCTCTACTTTTCCGACTACTATGAGTTGGCGAGGATTTATGATTTTTCCTACATTCTGCAAACTCTCCTACATCATTCCGTCACAATTTGCCAAAGGCGCATCGACTGTGTTAATTAGACATCATTTATCATCGTTCAATAATCCGGCACCTCGTTTTTTTTTTTTTTTTTTTTTTTTTTTTTTTTTTTTATCGAATTTCTCGTCATTATTCCATTATTATGTATAAAATGTAATAATGTCGGTCGTTAGTGAGACGGTAACATCGACAGTAAAGTATATAAGCGCGCTAGTTTAATTAAACGATACAAAGGATTTATTTTCCAAAGTCTTTTCACTTTCCATTAAGTTCATCATTCGATTTCAACATCAAAGAAGTAACTTGTGATTGTCGGACTCGTTGTTTCACATAAATTTACAATCGCAATTAAATTGAGAACTAATTAGCGGATGATAATCTAACCGGAAACGCAAGCTGGAATAGTATCAGGCGAAGTATAATTTCGAATTAATAATCCGTGTAACAACTCACTTATTGCGCGATTTGCTTTGATAGCAATTTTATTCGTGAGCTTTCAACGTTGTCAAAACAGCTTGAATTGAAAAGCTCGCGCGCACACCAACGAATTTTATAAACCTCTTTTGTGATAAATGCGACCATTTCGATCGAACGGGAATTTTATGTCATCCTTGGGAAATCGCGCTCGTCATTCAGTATCATCGAAAGTAAGAAAGAAATATCGACAAGTCGCGCTTCGCGGGAAGAGAAACGATCCCCCTATTGATGAGCTGCCCACGCGCCCTCTCTCTCTTGCCGAGAAAACGGATCGTCTCGATCGCGATATCAACGTGACGCAAAACCGACGATGGATATACCAAAAGCGAATCGACGATCTCGGCGCAGCAGTTAATTAACGAGACTAATTGGATCTTTTGCTTCCTCGGCAAAGCGGCGATTAATTGGATTCGCGGATCGAAGTAGTTGGTCGCGCGCGCGCACATCCGCCCAATGATGAACCGCTATTCCGGTATTCATCCCGTTATCGCATTTCGGCGACGTTCACCTGAATGAAACGTCACGGAGAAGAGAGAATCGAGCACCGCGCGACGTTGGATTACTCTCGATTGGAGAGGCCTCCTTTCGGCCGCGCGTCTCTCGTCGACCCGCGTCACTCTCTGATTCGTTAATCTCGAGTTATCCGCGAAACGTGATAACTCTTCATGATCGAATTGAATTTAGCTATCACGCAGATTTCGTCGGTATACGAAACTTTTGAAGAAATTTCGAGCAAGGAAATAGTCACCGATTCTCAATACTGATATGCATTTGCAAGATGTTCGGTAGATGTAAGAAGCGAGAGACAATATCTACATCGATGATTTACGCTGAATAATTTAGAAGAAGCTGCGAAATTAGTTTGTGTTTTAAAATAGACACTGATCAGTTTTGAAATAACAATACCCGGTTCGTTGAATTTTATCGTAATTTCGTCAAACATATAAGAAAACAAGATGACAAGCGGAATTCAGAGGTGGCGTTAATATAATATAAATTTTTAGAAAAAAATAGAGCGAGAAAAAAAGAGAGAGAGAGAGAGAGAGAACAACTAACTCTTTCTCTTTCTTTCATTTCTCGTGTTAATAAATCAACGTCTCTTTTATTCATTTTCTTACCACGCTATTAAATATAGCTCCCATATTGCTTAATATATTGCTACACAAAACTTACTTGGGAAATGAGTTGTCACTTTCTTTTTTTTTTTCACACCTTGTCCGCGAAGAATAAGATTGATTACGCTTCCGTTTATCACTGCTCGAAAAAGAACATCTTGATGTAATAATAAATTGTTGTTCCTCTGATTTCTGATATACTTCGGCACACCGATAATTCATTCACGAAAACTTTTTTTAATCTACTTTCAGATAACAAAAATGTCAAAAGTAATTTGATTTTATTTTCTTCGCTATTATAATAAATTTGTACGTATCAAAATTTAAGCATTGAATTCTAATTGCAAGATAAATTTTCTTCGTTCTTTTAACAATTGTAAGTCACTAATTTAATTTGTTTAAAAAAAATTCACTAATATTCACGTAATAATACATATTATTTTTCGAGTTGTGATACGAGAAATAAGCACTTCGAGTTTCTAAAATAGATGCTGCGCAACTTCGCTCAATATTAGAAAGAGAATATGAGTACGATACTATTCAATTGAGAACATCAACAGAAACTTTCCTGAAAATTATGTCAAACAAGAAGAATGAGTCGAAGATAGTCGCACACGCTGCTCTACATGCGGCAGCAGCCAAGGCAGAGGTCAAGGCACCCGATAGTTCACCATATTGCTGACTTGTGTAGACCAGCACGAATTACCGGCGACATCGCGTTCTCCATTTTCTTTCAAGAATATTAAAAACTCTTTCAATCAACGCGCGACGCGAAAATTGTCGCGGGAAAACAACTCATGTCACAGCACACAACAGACAACAGAAATCGAGAGACCACAAGTATCGTATTGAGAGTGACCTTATTTCGCATCGAAGATCCTGATAACAACAATCGGAAAGCAAACAGGAACCGGGTCGTTCCGCACTGTGCCGCAACGGAACCGCAATCAAGATGGTCGGCGATTTTTACCGGTCACCGTTTCGACGCATCGACGACAAATGACGGTTGTTCACGTTCACGAGGATCGCGGTCAATGTTCCGGGACGATCGTTCAATGAGAGACGAACTTGAAAGCAGCAGCAGCAGCAGCAGCACTAGCACCACCACTACCACTACCGGCGAGGGATGTGTACTCGGAGAGAGACCCGGCGATTTCCTCCCTTGACTACATCAACTGATACGATGTCACCGCGACTTGCCTACGAAAAAGACAAGCGACGCGCACTTCTCGTCCGCGACGACTCTCGACGTGACGAAGGTCGCGATCTCGATCAGTACTTTTCGAAAAAGACACCGGCTTTTATGAGAAAGGAATGTGAGTAAAAAGAGAAACGGCGCCGGATACAAACCACCACCACAACGACAATGACAGCCGACCTCCGGCTATACGTCGTTTCACACAAAGATGCACCACAGCGGAGAGCAGTAACCAGCATCAGCGGCAGCACCATCGGAGAAGGATCAGTCAGCCGGGGCAGCCCGGAGTGTCCCGGCGGTGTTACCCTCCCCTGCCGCCTCCCTCGGCCGCCTCGCCCTTCCCAATGTCTTCCTCTCTCCTTCTATCTTTTGCAGAGTGACGTCACGGGAACGGAGTCGGGGATCGATCCCGGACGCCCACCTAGGCCCGCTCCTCTCTCTCCCGAACGATACTGACCAAATCAAAAACATTCGGCCGTTTTTCTCGGGCACCCCCAGATATACGCGCATACTCATGTACATTACCGGGGTGCACCGACGCATCCGCGTGACGGCAAGGGTGGCGGAAAGGCATAATTTCTTCGCCGGATGTAACATATCGGTAGTGTCGCGCTGCACCGGCTGCACCGGGTGCAGCGTGCGACGACCCGCTTAGGGATGAAAGAGAGGTGCGCGCGCGAGAATGACAAATAGAGATTGAAAAAAAAGAAAGAGAAAGAGGAGAACACGCGCGCGCGCGCGCTTTGTTGAGAGACTTTTTATACTTAGAAATTTAATACCTTTTGAATTTTTCTGGATGAAAAATATTATTAAACTTCTTGTGCGTCACATTTTATACGAACGAGATGAAACGCTAGTCATCAATTTTCATTGTTAATTTTAATATTGTTGTTTGTGAAATAATTACATAGAAAAATTAGAAAAGAATGCTCTTTCAAGCGTGTAAATAAAAATGTGCTCGTTAAGTGTTACAATTAAATCGGTACGTCGGTGGGTGATGCAAATCATCAACTGCACATTTACAAACTCGACGAATATGTTACAGACTGACTTCCGTGTCAGTTCGCGAAGCATATCGATAATTTACAAAACTACAAAGTCAATCAAGTTAATCAATGATAATTGTTATTGCCTTTTTTCTCGATACATATTGCGTGTCAGTTTTCTATTTGTGTCAATAGTTTTATCTCTCAAACACAGTTTTGTGAGATATCGGCCTGTGTCCGTTGTTGATCCACAGACTAGTAGATTTAATAAATATCATAGTCTAGTTTCGCGTAATTGATTCTTATCCGCAAAAGATAATACACGCGCGAGAGAACACAACTGTTTAATTAATAAGAGTGAAATTAACGTAGCGGACAAGCCGGATCTTTGGTTACCTCGCCGTTATGAGATCGAAATGCGTTGGCACGACTCTCAATTCCAAACACCGCCCATTGAAATCTGCATCTGCGGGTCGGTTAATCTGCATAGATATTGCACCGTGCATCGCGCGTAGTGGAAATTCGGCAAACTATTCTACTTTGCCATCAGGAATTCTTTTGTCCTCGGAAATCGCTTGTGCGCCAATTCAGCGTTCAAGTGGCATTAAAAGAAGGGTAATGTTCTCTGTCCGTCGTCTTTGATCCGCGATTTTTCGTCGCTTTGTCTTCCAGAAGAAGAGTCGGCGAAGTCAACACCCACGCTAGCCGAGAGTAAAGGAGAGTAAAACAAAAAAAATCATTTTTAAACGTTCTCTCGATATCAAAAGGAACTCCTGAATCGTGCCATTACCATCTTTAATGTTTTTTTAAATCTCTAAGTAGATTGTAACAATTAAATCGATTCGCTCGTAATAATATCAAAAATATCTAATAATCTCGTGAAGTCAAAACTTCTTTCCATACGTTACTTTTAAAGTAAGGTTTTTAAAATTCGTATACGTGCTGTACGTGTAAATAACTGTGTACATTTTTAACCAGCCTAGCAAGAAAGTTCTGAAAGCAATGCAATTTAGCTTGTTCCGTACATTTTCCGAGAATCAAAGAGGACATCTTTGTCAGACCGTAAGATTTTCCGCTATATATCTGGAGCAGCGCATTTGGTCCGTACTCTGGCAATTATAAAATATTAATGTAATGCAACGCGTCATGGATTTTACATGAACAGCTGCGAAGATGACTTGAGATTTGGAGTTAAAACAAATAGACGAGTAAAAGTCATGCGCTTCGTAACGTTTTCTTATCCGAAACTGCATTACTTCTTTTCTTCATTTACAGAACGAAATATAAATATTATATTTTCGAGATACAAATTAACTTCGTTGTTTTAAATTGGAAAAGAAAATAATATTGTATAATTGTTCGATCAAGAGAAAAAAAGCATTTTAGCGGCACATACATATATCTTAAGTTAAACCGTGTTTAAAAGCGTTGCTAAGAGCTTGCAATTTATTGTAACTCGACGTTACGTTAATCGTGACGTTGCGCGCCTTGCAACGTTATTATATCGGCACGTTTTTTGCGCGCAACTTTCTTCCGTGTAGGCGATTCGATGCATCTCACGGAGACCGGAAGAGCGTGGGCGCAAGAGTGCATTGGTCGGTGAAGCGACATCTTACGCATCGCGGTCGAGCATTTTACCAAGATGCAATGTCAATGACCCTATTTGCTCCCGTCTAAAGGAGTCATTAATAGTGACTGTTCTGTTCTTGCGGGAAGGTTTATCACCCGGAGACCTACTTAGTTAATCGTTTAGGATAATATATTGAATTTATAACATGTGTAAGTATATGTGTCTAGAAATATATTCTAGAGACGTCGGCGCGCAATATTTGTAACTAAGAAAAAATTGCGCGTATTTTATTTTTGTATCTTTCAATGCTAGAAAAATAAAAAGCCTCTCAATCTTTATTTTATTCAAAGAGAAAGAAATAAACGGGGCGCAATTCTACGTTCTGTATCAAATAGCGATCTTTATAGATGAAGAGCGACGCCCGAAGCAATGATCAAAAGAGCATTTCGCGCTGGGTATTGTTTTTTTGAACATCGCGGTTTATCCGAAAATTCCGCCAACCGACGATGAGATGTTATCTCAGATTTATCCGCGAGCTGTTGGTTAGACTTCGCTTCAAACGACTAAGCGAGAGATCGGTTAAATAGGCGAATGAGAAAAGGCGCCGGTGCACGAACACGTAATCGCGGGATCAGAAACCGCGCGCGCACGCGCTGTGAGACTGTTTGTATACTTTCTTTCGTGAGCGGCGGAAAACGGAAATCCATACCATAAGATCTCTCTTGGGCGTCTTAATGCCCCACTGGCTGCGGATTCTCGAAGAGAGACGCCCGCAAACGAGAGAGTTCGTGCGTTTCTCTTTCTCTTCCGCGCGGCGAACGTGCCGCAGCGCGATGCGGCTTTAAGAAGCTCATTCGAATGCACGGTCATACGCCGTCGTGTCGGGCGGGTTTGCATCTCTTGTCTAATTCGAATTACGAGCTGCGAAGCGGATCCTCGACCCCGAGATTACGCGTCGAAAAAGCGATCCGCGCGGGGAGACTTGTTCCCAGCGACTTCCGCACCGGTTCAGCGGCGCGATGAATGCAAACGACTTATTTCTCAGTTCGTCGACTTGAAAACATCCGTTTTCGCGAAGTAAGTTGTCTACGCTATTTTCGTTGCTTGTGATAATCAGACTCGGTTAAACGGATTAACGTCAATTCTATCCCCATAGAATCGTAAATAAAAGCTGACTTACCCTGTCCTCGTTGACAATTGCGTTGCTCCTCGGTGCTCCATCGAGCGTCGCCGTAGATGCCGTAGTGCCTGGCGTTGTTCCCACGACGGGAGATTATCAAGTCCTTGGGCGGAGGTGGCAGCGGTTTGTTCGCGTCGTACTCCTGTTCCGAGCAAGTGCCGTCCGTGCGATATCTCGCGCTGCGGGCATTACATAGAGCATCTTCGTTCGCGTCTCGTCGATCTTGAGATAAAAATACCGAATCGGTATCCGAGGTGTTGTCCTCGCTTCTGTGTCGCCTGGTGGGCGGCTCAGACGCCGTGCCGTGTTTTGTCGGCCAGTTGCCCGCCGCTAAATCCGCTCCGACGTTCGACTGATTGGAAAAACTGACTCTCTTCGGCCCCGCGCTTCCGTACTCGACCAATTCGTTCCCCAAGAGACTTCCTCTTTTGAATATCGGATGCGGTCGAGATCTGCCCTCGCTGTCGGGACTGTCATCTTCATGAGTGCCGATCGTCGTTTTTCTCGGAGACGCGATGCCGCCACCACCGGTCGTCCCGTCCGTGACAACCGGTCTTTTTCGCGCGGTCACGTGGAAATTCGCGCGCTCGAGATCGCCTCGCTGGAAATGCGGGGACGCGCTCTTTGATCTCTGCGTGTCGCACGGCGCGGAATCGCGCGGCTGCTGCAAGGACTTCATCTCCACATGACGATCTCGCAACGCCTGTTGCGGCCGAACTATCAGCACCGGTTGATTCTGACCCTTCTGCGCCTGCATCAGCGGCGGTTTCCCGACGATCGGACCCATTTTGGAGCGCTGCCGCACGGCGTCCCAGTAAGACGCGTCATAAAGAACGGGACAGATGGGCGACGTTGGATTGAACACCTGGGAGGGATTAGAAGGTAAGGACGGGGTCGCGAGGCCTCCCGATCTCGTCTTGTAATACGTTTCGTACGTTCCGTTCTCCATCGAATTTTGCTCGTAGATTCGTCGCTGCTGCTCCTCGTCCAGCCTCTTCAGCTGCTGCCAGTACATCGCTTCCCGCATTTCCGGCAGCTCGATCTTCGACGCGAGCTGCTTGAGACCGGTGGTTGCCGTCGGCATAACCGGCTTCCGTTGCGCCTCCAGCGCTTTTTGCTGCCAGTAGAACGCCTCCAAGTGTTGCCTAGTTTCTCGTTTCGTAGGTGACAGCAGTATGGACGGTTGACCTTGCTGCGTCGGATCGGCGGTTCGTTGAACGCACAAAGATTCTTGAAACTGTCGCGACTGCTGCTGCGGCGACTGACGCTGCCGTTGGCGTTGTTCGTAAATCGGTTCGCGCTGAAGCGAGCTTGTGCTCGTGTATATCTTGTCCTGATTCGTCGTCGGCAACGATTGCTGACTCTCCGACGACGATGTCGGCGTCGCGAACCAAGTTCGTTGCTGACAAACCTCTTGCGTCACGTTCGACAATTCGCGTATCGGAGATTGAGCCGCTCTCCTTCCATGTTCATTGAGCGCCTGTTTGATTTCCGCTTCGAGCGACTGCGGAGTTGAAATCTGACCTTGAACGCGCGTTGTTCTCTCGTCCGTATTGCGACACGACTCGTGAGAAACGGACGGCGATTGTTGATCGTTCTCGAGCTTCTTTTCCTTCATCTCCGACGCGACTGCGTTACTTTGCTGAGACGGGCTCGCTTGTCTACGGTGTCCGTAAATTGGTTCGGGACGCGAGATGACTTTTGAAAAGCCGGAAGACGATACAACTTTTTGTCTTCCAATTCCCGTGGCGGGAGAATTCTGCCCGCCGTACTGATTTTCTCGCGCTTCGACTGGAACGATGCCAGAAATGCCTTCGCGAGAATCGGCGATGAAAACCGGCGATTCCGCGTCGCGGAGCCTGATCTCGTTCGACGGCCGGGAAACCCGAGACTGACAGATCGCTTCTCTTTTCGGCGAGGCTATCAAGATTTGATCGTTGGGTTGCGATCGTCTGGCTCGAGGTCCTGGCAACGGAGACGTTGCCGTTAGTACGGATTTCGTCGGCGATACGTTCCGCGCGGACGTTCTGTCGGTTTGAGTGGATACCAACGAGTCGTTTCTCGTATCGATGTTTTCGTTGTTTCTCAAACACTCCTCGCGCGATCTCTCGGTTTCCTGTTTCGATTCCGTCTGCGCACTTTTGATATCTTCGCAGAGCTGCGGAAAGGAACTCTTCGAGGGCGAACTCTGTTGAGTGCTCGACGAGCACTTTTGCTCGTAAATAAAGTCATCTTTCTTCTCCGGTGAGTTTTCCGTCGAGTGATCTTGTTTCTTGTTCGGCAAACGTATCTCGTAACACGTTTCCGACGGGGTCTCGTCGTAGACGTGTTCTTCGATGTAATTGTCGGATAATTGAGAAGTACCGCGTTGAGCGCCATTCTCGTAAACTCTTTCTCGAGCGTCTTCGAGAGACGGTCGTTCGGCAGGTGATGCCCGGGCGCTGCTACGGGGCGAGTTCAAGTAGTACTCGCCGCTCTTCGAGCTGGATCGCGAGAACTCGCTCTTCTGACTCGAGTTTGGTGTGCAACTCGAGTCAGCGTAATCGCCCGATTTTTGGCTCGAGCCCGACGATGCGTACTTGGGCGTTCTGATCAAGGGCGCTCTCTGGGTCTGATTCACGATCGGCTGTCGCGTGATCTTGACCTGCGCGGGAACCGACTGCGGCGCGTGAATCAAACTCGTTTCGAAATTCCTATCGTTCTGATAAAGCACGGACTGATTCTGATAATCAACGTTACTATCGGTAACGTCCAGCATACCGAGACCGTCGCACAATCGATTGACGCCGTCCTGATAGTTCTCGTAATTCGACAATTCCACTCGGGACTGAGGGATCTCCGGCAGTGGCCGATCGACGGGATGTACGGCTCGCGGTTGCATCAAATATCGCTCGCTCGGCGGCGCTGAGATTCGACCGGAAGCCGCGTGATTCCGTTGGAAGAAGTAACCGCGATTGCCGTGATTTGACTCCTGCAAACTGTGTTTGCGCTCTAGGTGACCGTATCGCCGGCTGTCCTGTTCCTCGCGCCTCTGTCTCTGCTCGTACTTGCGGATGTCGGGCGAGATGCCGAGCTGACCGCTCCGGTCCAGCCATCGTTCGTCCGGCGCGATCGAGCTCAGACTGGAATCGGCGGTGTACGATCTCTGGCCCCGGGGATCTCGTCTCACGCGAAGATGCCGCGCGTCGTCCGTCTGCAGAAAGTGATCGGGCGTGCTGGTGATCGGTCCCTGTTCCGGAAACAACTCGCGTTTGATCTCGTCCAATCTCTCCTCGATCATGGAACCGTTCAGACTACTGTCGAGCTTGACGTTCCTCTTGATGTCCTCGTTCAGATTCATCGTGTCCGGCGATCTCGTGTAGTTTCCGTTCTGCTGATAACGAACGAAGTGTCGCTCGTCGTACCGCTTGCGCTCCTTCTGTTCCTTTTTCTTGTAATCCTTCCGAGAGTCCTTCGGCGAGAAAATAGCCGGTAACAAACGTCGGAAGCCGAGCTTCTTCTTCTGCTTCTCTTCCTTCTTCACCTTCGACGATCCCGCTTCCATCGTGAATTCCTTTATAAGATTAGCGTATCCGTCTTTTCTTCGCTGACCTCGAAGTACAAAAGTCGAATCGGCGGATTCCTTCGAATTAATCTCCGTAATGGAATTGAAAGTCTTACAGCTTCCTTCATTCAAAACATTCTCCGCGTGAGCGGGCGTTTCCTCCTCGTTATTTTTTTCGCGGCTGCTCGTCTCTTCGTTCGAATTCGGATCGCTGTAACCGTTAACGTCTATCGCATGATCGGTACTTTCTCCTTTCAAATTCCGATCTTCCTTCTCGTCAGCTATCGCCGTCGTGAGACTCGAATCGTTTGCTTCTACTTTTTCAATCCAACGGTCTTTATTTTCCTCGTAAGCTCGATTGACCTCGTCATCGACGTCGTCATTCTCGTCCGTCTGCGCTTCGTTCGTCACTTGTTCGATGTCCTCATCGACAGCCTTGATTCTGTCTTCCAGACACGAATCGGAATCGACGGTGCTCACGGTACTGTTCTCAAGAATCTCATCCGACGTACGTCTTCTCGGCTCATCGATCGACGTTTGCCTCTCCGCGAACTTTTCCGGATGCCGCCGATCAAAAAGCAGCCGCGCGTCGCGATCTTCGACGATACTTTCGCGCGACGAAACGCTACCGAACTCCTCGACGTACGAAGACTTCGACGATCCTGACGAATTTCTCTGTAGACGATGCACCAAGAACTCGCCGGACCACCTCTTCTCTACCTCCGTCACTTTCTCGCTGTACTTTCGCTTGTTGCCGATCTTACTTGATCGATGATCCTCAGTTTCGCTGATCCTGTCGTTATCGGACGTGTAATCCAGATCGGTTTCCAGCAGTCTCTTCTCCTCGATCTTCAGCCGCTTGTCCAGATTGTGCTTTTCGAGAAAATCCTTGTCAAATCCGCAGCTAAGTCTCTCGCAATTCGAGTCCGCGGCAACCGGCGGCGATCTTAGAGCGTAGTTAGCCTGAAGATCCAGCAACTTCTCCTTGTAACTCTGCGCGGTGCTGGCGTGAATTTTGGTGGTCAGATTCTTCTGAAGATTCTCGATGGTCGACTGACTTTTTTCCAGACGATCTTGCGCGTCGATCTTCGCGCATTCACCGTGACTTTCGACGCCTTTTGACACGTTGTTCTCTTTGTTCTCTTTTGTTTTGCTACCGTCTACGTTCGCTCTTTCAGACGCTTCATTGTGTTTTTCGATTTTAGCGGAGCTTGTACCGTTATTGTCCTTTCTATCGACTTCCTTCTCGACATCTTCCGCTCCGGGAGTTTCATGCGCGACCGATTGCTCTTCTTTAATCTCAACCTCTGTCTTGTCAACGACTTTTTCTTGTTTTGCCAGTAAATCTTCGCAAGATTCTACTTTCGTGACCGGAGTGGATATCAGAGATGAATTACGTTCTCTCCTAACTGCAGGTTTCTCCGGAACCTTCGGCGGCACTTTGTTCTTCTTAGCGATTGCATTCGGCAAGTTCAAACCCTCTATTACGATGCTGCCGATAGACGGACTCTTGATAAATTTGATCGGTTTGATCCTGTTGTCCTCGTGCTCGCTCTTTCGACTCGTAGAAATCGGAAGCTTCGATGATTGACTGCCGAGAGCAATGGTTTTCGCGTCGTTTGGTTTTGACGTGAACGCATCTTCCGGCACGGAGACGCGAAATTTACTCGTTGACGATGTCTGTCGTTCGTCTTTCGTTCGTTTCACAACATTCGGCTTCGTCTCCGAACTCAGAGATAATTTTCGCGAAGTTTCGTTCTTCGTCAGCAGCACTTCCCGCGAGCCGTTCGAGGATTCGAGAACGATTTTTTCCACGGTAATCTTATCAACCGAGAAAACTCGCACGTTTCCCACGTCCGCTTCTTTCTCCTCACTCTTAAGCGTGTTCTGATTATGCAACGCGTCCGTTCCCGAAATGTTGCTATCGAGCACTTCCTCCGTCGACCCCATGCTGGTTGCTGATACGATGTTCCTCTTTTAACGGCGCCTGAAAGAAAGTTTCATTGCGATATTTTCTATATTCTTTTATTTTGAGAGAGTGAAATGTATGCTTGAAATAACAAAGAAAATAAACGACGCGGAAAACTGAGCAGGTGTTAAAAACGATACCCGGTTGTGTGTCACTTGAAATATACATTTAACACGCTTGCCCGCGGCGATGCTGCGAAAGGACATTGTTATCTCGCTCTAAAATTTCTCCACGCGTATCATATTGTCGCGTAACTTTGCAACAATATCTCGTGACATTTTTTGTTCGAGAAAAGATATCGCGTGTAAACGGAAAACGGAGCTCACGCTTTGTTCATTATGCATAATTAATCGATCTCACGTATAATTCCGACGCGCCACCGTGGGCAGAGAGACACGCTTGTCGAGAGATTGTATATGAACTTGAGATAACTAGATAAGTGGCTTTGAGTAGTAGTCGCTGGAAATTTTCCCATTAGTCCACTGCGGACCCGCCGCGTCGATGTTTAACCCGGTCAAGTACGTGGTGGTAGCCCATGTGCGCAGCAGCCGCGTATTACGAATGGAGCGAGCACGTGCTGGCACAAGTCAGCTCCGCGAAATATAGTTCAAACGCGCGTATATTCCAAACACCGAAGCAGGATATCTTTTTCTTGGTTCACAGCATTTGGTTCGGAGCGGAGTTCGATGTTTCTCTCTCTCTCTCTCTCTTTTTCTTCTCTTTCTTCTTCTTTCTCTGTTTCTCTTTCTCTTGAAATGAAGCAAGAGAACACGCAGAGGGCGTAAAGTCGCAAAGTGCAACGACCGTGACGAATTCGTTCAGGAACTTACAAAGCATCTAAAACGAGAATACTGCGCGCACGGCTTCGAATCCCTTTTTCTCGTAACACCGTTATGCTCTCTTCCTGTATTTCCTCTCTTGAGAGTGACGTAAGTGTTCAAGGATTTACGCGACCGAAAGCAAAATGAAAAAGTAGACAGAGAAACACGGTTTATCATCGAGTTCTCTACACATGCGCAAGATTAATTGGGAAATATCACAATGAAATATCTTTTAAATATGTATATATAACATATATATGTATATATAAAAATATTTGAGGTATAAAAGAAAGAAAGTGGAATAATAAAAATATAAAGCTATATATTCTACGTAATAACAGAGATAAATGAAAAAAGAAAGAATAAAAATAATAATCATTATAAATAACACAAATAAATTGTTTCACTTTATTAAAACATTACACAAAAAATCACTTTCATTATGCAACATATATATTTGCAACGATATAAAAATTTAACTGTGAATTAAAAGAAATCCAGCAAGATTAACAAGAACAATGTTGATACGTTTATCTCTTTATAAAAATTACTAGAGCATTCAAATTAAATAAAGTTATAATATAATACACGATTAAAGAAAAAGAGAGAGAAAGAGAGAGAGAGAGAGAGAGAGAGACACGCGTATTGAATCCATTTAATTTTGCGATTCTAATGACTGCAACACTGATTGTACAGTTTCCGCACAATATGAGCCACGTAATATTCATTTAACGAGTATGGCACATTAACCCAGAATCTTCCCGGCAATATCCCAAATGAACTACTTCTTGCCGCTGGTTCATTACATCTCCCGTTTAACAAAAAAAGAAAGGTAGCTATTAATCCATTATTAATATGCTCGATATCGCGCGAATCGGCAAAAACTTCGCGCCCGATAATTTTCTCGTGTGAACGAACGCAAATGTGTGTCGCATCAACTCTCGCAGATTGAATATCATTCATGCAATGTCACGATTGTGATTTAATATAAAACGATACTCGTTCCATTCTTCGGTGTAATGTGTTATTCGTTTATTTGTACACGCTTTAAATGCAAGATAAAATCTCATATTTCTAACATAGAAAAGAGCGAAAAAAAAAAAAAAAAAGTCAAATTTATCACGACACAGGTGTTGTATCTGATTCCGCGATGCGTGACATCGCGATCGAGTGTGTCACCGTTCAACGACGCACTCAGATCCGAGGCTGCGTAAAGCAAAGCAAAAGTTAACACTGTTAAGCGCACCGGCGCGTAATATCGACGTTTCCCGAAAAACGATTACGATTTAACCGGTCAGAATTTGAATTTTAATCGCAAAACAAATCGCGAACTGTCGGTCGCGACGCGCAAACAAACGCGTCGAGGAAAGCAAGACTAGACGAAATGGAGTAGAAGAAACGCAATATTCGCAGGTGAAATCAATATGCCGGTGTTAATTTACGGTATAGACGTATCGCAAAATATCTGCTACCACTGTTGATTACGTAAATAATTCGCGCACCGCTAGCATGACGCGACATATGCACGATCGTGATGCAATTATACGGGAACATGCGACGACCAAGTTTTCGTCCGGTCCAGACACATTTGCGCATTTCACATATCACAAATATAATAACAAACTGCAAACTACGTGTGTACTGTATAAAATATAAAATACGTTAGGCGTTGACAATAAAACGCAATATATTATAAATTTAATTAAGCGAATTAATAGAACAAATTGTACTTTTTAATATAATTTTGTTATTCTATTATCTGGTACATTGTGTTTTATAAAAACTTTTTCCTTAGTAAAAGGAAGAGAAGACAATTTTAATTAGAAAACTATGTCGATTAAATAGTAGCGATAAGCAAATATAAATGTTTGAGGTAAGATCTCGGAGACTCCAGGATGTCGGTAATTATATATGCTCCTCTCTCTTTGGGGGAGTAATTTATTTTCTATGCCGGCGTAACTACCTATGGTATATAATGACTATATACGATGAATGCAAAAAGGCTGAAAGACGGTAGATTAGCAGATAACGATGGCGAGTAGTAATGCAGGAATAACGCGGTAATAACGCGGAAATATCATCATCCTTTATTCGCATCTCGTGATCATCAGCGCAGAAATTTGAACGGTAAAATGTGACAACCAATGATCGCGATCGAAACAGAAAACGAACGGAACTGAAGAACAAAGCCGATAATTGACATAGATGAGCTTCGTTCAGTCAGCGCGGATCGCCATTCTCGCTTATAATTATCACGGTTCTCGTTATCTCATTATCGTCGTTAAGACATACATAGCATCGTT
Organism: Pseudomyrmex concolor; assembly: GCA_014839585.1. Taxonomy (NCBI): domain Eukaryota; kingdom Metazoa; phylum Arthropoda; class Insecta; order Hymenoptera; family Formicidae; genus Pseudomyrmex; species Pseudomyrmex concolor. Next base: position 28,692 of record QVOB01027216.1, on the reverse strand, counting down.
CGGAAACAATTGAGTGGCGATCCTTTAGAGTTCGCCAACTCTCGAGTCGTGGGATATTTTTTTGATAAAACAATCAAACGTTTTAAAAAAACACAAAAATATTGATATATTAATTCATATTTTTATACAATTTTTCTCTTCTCAATTTTGCATTTTTGTATATATTTTTTTGGTTCGCCATTGTTTTTCTTTATTGTATAATACTCGTGAGATTTCTTCCAGTTCACGTGTAAACAAACAAATAGAACTCGAGAAATAAATTTCGAACTTCACACGCATGCCGGAGTGTTATTTATTACGGTATCATACTCGTATTTTTTTATACGAGACTTACACTCGGTATTTACAGGAACAAATGTGCATAGCGCGGTGGTTATCTGATGGTATGCAACGAGCGCGCGATTTCATCGCGCAAATGTGTCGACACATTTTACATTTAAACAAAACGAGTTGCAACGTACAATATGCCGCCGTCAGCGCGCGCGTATCAAGTTTAATCATGTATGTATTTAATTGTCCGTTCGATCTCCGCCGGAAAATATCGGTACATACGGATTTTGACGGTGTAAAAAGATCAAACCGGTTTGCTTCTTTCCGCGTAAAAAAAAAAAAAAAAAAAGAAACAAAACTGCATATCTCGATTGCAAGTGCTTTCCGCCGCGCCGTGTTTTATAATATTTCCTGAACATTGAAGTGTTCATGGGAATTTCATATATACAAAATTCTTTCTTCCCTTCTATAACGATATATTGCGCGCGTCTCGATTCGCATATAGAGATAATGCGTGTACGTAACAAGTTTGTCCGACTACGTGCAAGTGCAATGAGCTCCGTGCGCTAACGACACATGTTCCGCCATATGATCGGTCTATAAAACCATAAGTGCGCGTACATATAAACACGCGAATATGAGTGTGTGATATATTTCTTAAAATTAACGACCGCGCCGACATATCGAGAATATTATGCGGTCGCAGCGGAATTTTTCTTCGGAATCACATACAAAGAATAATTGTTTCGATTTCTTAAAGAAATCGGTTTTGGTCGAGATAATTTTAACTACTTACGTCATACCAATTAAATCTAATTATTATAGATTGATAAATAGATTAGAATATTGTAGGCTGCTTTAACTAACATAGATTTTATAAGAAACCAGAACTGCGCAGACGCTGATCGAGTCGAGAGATAAAATCGAGCTCATATTTTCAGTCTTGCATTTAACTAAATCGACACGAGCCAAAGAAACAACAGACGATCCGATTAGATGCACGCGTGCCCTGATTCCGACAGCAGTGCGAATGTAAAGCGCATGCTGTCAGTGCAACATTTAACTGATTTAGCAGATTAACGAGCACCGTTCAATTCTTGCTAATATGATAATGAACGATTTGTTTGTGCGCGACGTCGTCGTGCATCTCATCATTAAACGACTGCGTCGAATCATTCCTAAATTTAATCGAATGCCATCACGTCGACGCGATTCTCAAAGAAGAGGGAATAATCGCTCGGCGAATGTAACAACCGTCGAGACTCTATTTTAAATTGTTACGTTTGTGTTTAGCACCGGTGCACTATCGACTTATCGCCGCGATATTAGTCTTCACGAAATCCGCGATATCTTATCGATGTACGAATGAGACAAGCAGAAGCGAGATAAGAATATACATGATTTGCGCGGATGTGAGATGTATGTACAGTTCGCAAAATGCAAACTTACAAGTTTGTATTGACCTACGTCGTACGTTGTTTCGCAACAAGGATCTTTGGGCGCGCGCGCGCGTTTTCGAGATGCGTATATCACGAAAGTCGGAAGTGATTTCAACGAGAATAAAATCACCAAGAACGATATTCGAACGGCGCATCTTTCGGGAGATATTTGAAAATCAGTTGTGGCGACAAGTAATACGAAAGATGAAAGAGAAAACTAAAACGAAGAGTGAACTTTTTGATGTCATTCGCAGCGACGAGAACGTTGCAACTACTTTTGCAAATGCAATTTTCGTCGAGAAAATGCATACATGTATCTTCAAGTCCATTACCGAATGCGGAAAGAAGTGTTCGGGGATGTCGCTTCTCGTTGATTTCCGTATAATCCCGGGACGACGAATTAAACACCTTATCACAAATGTCAGATGGGAAGGGAAGCTTTTATCGTCGGACACAAGCACACTGACACATTGTCACACCATAACAAACGTCGCGCAATTTTTCGTGACATTTCCTCTCTCGCGCTGAAGGGGATGAAAGAGGATTTCGAACGCGAAGTGAATTTGAAACGCGTGAGCGAGTAAAGATGTTTAAATGGGACGTCCACTCCGTGGAGTGGACGTTGGTCTTCCCGGTAGAGATGATACCGGGCACGCTTGATATGAGAGAAGACAAAGTGAATAAAAGTTACACAAGTGGAAAGAGGGAAAGAAAGGGAGGATTAAAAAAAAAAAAAACAGGAGAGAAGGAGAGAAAAATGGAGGGAAAAGAAAGGAATGAAGAAAGAAAAGTGAGACGAACGAGGTGCTGGCAACGATGTCTCTGTACTGACTGACGACGAGTTGTTCGTATATAATGTACGTAAAGTGCGAGAAAGAGAGAACTCGGTGGGGGACTGAGAACGTGAGAAAGAGCGGGACGGAAGTATGGAATAATGAAGAGAGAGAGAATGGACGAGAGAACTGGCCGTAAACACGAGAGCAGAGAAACGGAGTTCCTCCGCGGAACTCCGCTCTCTTCGTCACGCGAGCGAAGACTCGATTGTGAGCGAGTTGCGTGTTAACACTGATAACAAGTTACAGGTACGTATGTATTTACCTATGACACATCGGCGTGTGTATCGGCGGGAAGCCGCAGTGATTCTCAATCATTGATAGATGTTTCCGTCGTTCATTCTTGTTCACGACCGGCGAAGCAGTTTGATTCGAAGCAAAAAGCTTCTCGCATATTTGTCGAGTAAAATTAAGAATTAAATTTATTTTAATTGTATCGAGAAAGTTATTTTTCCATTTTTATTATTTTGTATTTATTTGCGTCATTTGATGTTCATTTACTTTGAGATATATTATATCTTTTTCCGTTTAGAAAAAGATTTTTAAATATATTTTTTCTTAAGGCGCTCAAGAAACACGTTTATTTTTTAACTTTAAATTTTTATTTTAAGAAAAACGTAACTAATTTTCTCTTCACTGTATATTTAATTATTATCAAGATAATAAGAAAGTTACAAAGGGTTTTAATCAAATTTAATTGCTTCTCAACTCTCAGAATTGCTTTGTGATATCATTCGCGTTATATCATCAGTACGTGCAAATACATATGTATATTTTCTGTGCTATTGTTCGTTCGAAAACGATATATCTACCGGAACTGTGTGCCAGACGAAGAGACCCCGATATCGCCATAATCTCTGGGCCAAGTGAAAAAATTCCTATTAAGGTGAACAAGCAAATGGAATTTTAATTAAAGCACCTTGCGCGCGTGTGTTGCAAACTGAGAATTACCACGAAGGAGGTAGATATCGCCAGTTCGTATTATCACGTTTCTATAGAGCAGCGTGATTTATTACTGATTTATGAATCCTATTCTCTACGAACGCGATTATTCTCATCTCCTTGAAAATTATATTCGCTAAGACAAAAATATAATTTCTTCATACTGTATTAATTCGTGACTATTTCACAAACTTCTTTTCTCACTGTTTTGAAGTTCTACTAAAACTACTTCACATTTCTCATGAAAAAGACTCAATAAAAATTTCTCAATAAAAATTTTCACTGATCAGTAAACTTCTTCAGGTTTGCGTGAGAAAGTGTTTCTCATATAGATCACTCATTTCTTATCGAACAACAAACAAGAATCGCGATATCGCTTCTGAGATCCGTAAGCTGAAAACGATAATACATCCCGATGCCTATAGTTAAACCGTATAGTTAAAGAGAGATTTGAAACGTTACCTGCGCGACGATCTTCTCGAAGATCTCCGTCTTGATCGAGAGATGAATTTCTTTTTTTGTTCCGGCTCCAATCAAGCGTACATTGATCGACAGCGTACTCTTGCGAGTTCTCCCCCTGTTTAACCTTCGCGTTTTCGTTTCTCTCACACATCGAGCAATCTCTTCACAATGCTTTCCTGCGCCCTCACAATCCATCTCTAGATATTTACTTTGCTTCTCTTACAGTATATTTTTTTTTCTTCTCGATCGAACTAAACGTTGGCCATGCGATCATAATTTATCGATATAGAAGCGGAGCAAAATACAGTGCATTGAAATTGCAAGGTAAACGACTGCTTGCGCAAGAAACGTCGAGTACGCGGCCGGGTTTCGATACTGCAACGCCGGCGTGTTACTTCGAATGCACGAAAAAATTCAATAGCGGAACACCGAGGTCACGGAGACTTGAATTATGTATTATATGCTCTCGTCTGTACAACCCATACACTATCTCAGTATGGGTAAATATTTGCATCAATCAGTACCTATACATTGCACTATCTTTTGTGCTTCTAAAGTTCAATACGTATACGTGTACGTTTTATCATGATTTTTTTGTATGATGCAACTTTATACAATAAAAATATAAATATAGATCAATGTATCTGATCTACAAAAATATTTCTCTAAAAACTCTGTAAATATTGTTTTGCAAATAGTGTTGATTAATCAATCAATTAATTTTGTTATTTTTTTAATAATAGATAGAAACTTTTTTATTTTAAGTTGTTAAATATTATATAAAAAATATCAAAATTTTAGATTTAAAAAAACCTCTGTTTGGAACTCTTTCGAATATTTTAAAAATCCAGTAAATTTATCTTACAACACCCTGTACAATTCGATTGTGCCGGTGACACAGTTCTTCAGGTACAGGAAACATCAAGTACTACTACTGTCGATAAACGACGAGAATGCACAGAAGAGAGAAACGCGAGAATAGTCGGTAAGGCAGACATTAAACCAGCAAAGAATATGCCGATGGACTCTTTTATCGAATAAACGCATTGAAATCTCCAATTTCAAAGAGTTATATCATTTATATCTAAGTCATAAAATATGTAATACAATATATATGTTTATAAAAATGTAAAATGTAAAATTTCAAATTAAAATTTAACAAAAAAATATATATTGTATATAAATATACACATGTATTTTTAAAATACAATAGTTTTACATACAAAATATTAGAATAACTTTATGATTTACATATCGTTATAATATGTAAAATGTGAAAGTGTAGAACAATGACGGATAAAACATCTTAATAGAAGATTGCAATTTATTATGCGTTTATCGCGCGCGTTTATTAAACAACGATACGTGTGTCCAATCAATATAAACCGCGATTACCTTATCAATGTAGTTCTGTAATCTAATGACTAATTCAATAAGCAGACGAAATTAATAAACGACGAATAATGTCGGTTTCCTTGCTTCTGGAGACTGTTTCTTAAACACGACCCGATATAAAATCATTTCATTATAATGTGTATAAGATCTAAAACTATATTTATAGTTAAATTACATAGCTATATGTTATGTAATACTAATTGCTAATTTGTTGAATCAGCGTTTTCTGATATATGTACCTGCTTCTCAATTTATTTTTTCTGTTTTTCTTTTTTTTCTTTTTCATTTTTGTGTTAGCAGAGATTCGCTGCTTGAAACATCAATTTGGAATGAGACACTTATTCAGACGGGTTTGCGGGATTCTCATTAATATTTATGAATTTAAAACACGTAATTACGAGCTGAGAAAAAAAGCGTCATTGTGTACTGTGCATGTGTGCGACGAAGTGGACGCGATTTCTTATGCGTTCTCTTCTTTTTTCTCGTTCGCGATGCCGAATGCGCGCGTCTGTATACTTATGCAAATGTTCGCCACTGTAAATTCAGAAAATCAATTCTTTCTCACGAGATTTTTATATCAATCATACTTCAAAAGCGTAAAAAGAATAATGAGAGAAGATAAGTTTCTTTTAAATCACGCTGGATGTATTGTAATATGTTTCTTATTTTTTTAAACAAATAAAAAAATCTCTTTATATGCTGATATGATGTAAAATATAATATGTAAAATCGTTATGCGAGTAAGAACAGTTCGAGATAACAAGTTTTAGCGTTTTCTGTTTATTTTTAAATAACTAAAAAGTAAAAATTATTACACCGACCATATCTATTCAATTGTTTATATAACCGCACTATTTCCGATGTTAGAAGTGGCATTGCCGTTAGTTTCTTTTGTGCACAGTTGACGTCACGCAATCGTTTCTATAGACGCGATTGCAATTAAAACTGATGAGTCGCGAGAAAAGAATATTCTCTTTGCAGCTGAAGTTTTTTTTTTTTTTTTTTTTTTTTTTGTTTTGTATTATTGCGAGACATGAGCAAGTTCGTGATTATATACGTCAAAGACTGATTGTCAGATACAAGATTATATTAGTGTTTCAAGCAAATTAAACGTTTTTATAATAAATGTACGATGATAAAGAGATACATCTCTAGATATAGACTATTTGCATAACAATCACGTCCGTTATTAACTAGGTGATGAATATGCAAACATAAAACACAATACACATAGCAATGAATAGAGTTTAATAATTTGTCTGTTAATGTGTGCCGGACAAATAATCAAAACAAGCGTAAATGTATCGTCTATGGTAAATGTATCACATTGTTACAATTATGTGACACAATTGCATTACGATCACAATACATTATTGTTTACCTGATATTTTTGTGTTCGGAAAAAAAAAGTTTTATAAAACGCACCGCTCGATACTTAAATAAATTCGCGTTTAACAATGAATGTAACCGACGGAGTTTTTTATTTTGTTGTTTGTGTTTATATTTTATACAAGTTGTATTTCCTTTATAAGCACAAATAGATTTGATTTGTTGATGTCAGTATCAAAGAGCGCTGAGATATGAATGCCGGCTATTATACTCGCACAAACACGAGATGTGAAGGGAGAGAAAGATTCTTTTCATATAAATGCGATTTACTACGAGGAACGCATTGGAAATATTGAAGATTTAAAATCGTGGAGAGAACATCGTTCTATCTGCACGCAAAAGTTTTTTGTGCGTACTATTCCGATAAATTTGTTCCGAGTTCCGAAAGTTTTGAAGGTATTGCTCGAACAGCAGTGACGTCACCGCCATTTAAATCGACTCGGAATCCCAGAATGAATGCGGAAGGGTGAGGAACAAAAATTAACACGCTCGCGAACGAGTTCGAAGCGAGCGGGAGAAACGATCGAGCGAGCAAGCGAGCAAGTAAACGAACGAACGAACGAACGAATGAACGAACGACGATTTTGCTGCCACACAAAGCGCCGATTGTAAAGAGAGCCCCGTTACATTTGTCCGTTGTGCAGGTATGTGCACATTAGCCGCCCAATTTCGATCGGAAGGAATGCATTACCGCGGGGATCCTCCACTCACGCCGACACAGGTTCAGATACTCTTTGTCCGTGAGTTCTGACCTGATCCAGTAGCTCACCATCTGCCGCCATCTGCCTTGGCAGAGATTTTCTCGAAAGAAGTTCCGAGAAGGCCAGAAAAACGCCAGACATCAAAGAATGCGCTTCTCACCACGGGACACACGGTGCATTTTTTTTCACACAAAGAGAAAGATCGTAATTTAACAAAATCCAGGAAACGATTTTTTCTTCTTAACAATAATCTTTCGAGAATCATGGGTCGGCGGAAAATTGATGTTAAAAGCTGATAATTTTTCATAAGCATGATATTTGTAATCAAAAAATTTACGGTTCAAAACTGTTTTTGAACGCGCGATCCGATCGTTAAAGAACGAGGACGTTCAACGGCCGAGTCTCAAACTCGATCCCGCACCTCCCTCGCAACCTCTCCGTGACCTCGTGTCGTAGCTTCTCTCACTCTTATGAATGAATTCGTAGACGTAAAGCGTCAGTCTCTCTCACATCCGCCTATTTCGGTGCAAACGCGCGCCCTTTGCTTTTCGTAGGGGGAGAAAATTATTTCTGGCAGCTGAAAGAGAGAAAGAGAGAGAAAAAGAAAGAAGGAGAGAAAGCAGAGCGTTCTGTTCTCCGCAGGAACGTCCCGGCGTGTCTCGATCTGCCGCATTCGGGTCGATTAACGATCGTTTGGAGACACATACATACATACAAGCGGCATCCACGCGATGCGGAAGACCACGAGGATCCTATTATGGTTCCCTGGCCTTCCGTACTCCGAATCGCTTCTCCGTTACCAGGAAGTTCTCGTAAAACGCGAGAATTCTGCACAAAGAGAGCCGCAAGTAGATCCTACACTTTATGCCGGAGATAATGGAACTATGTTCATCGCGTAATGCCAATACAGTTGGTCGGGATGTAAAATTAATTTTGAAGTGAAAGTAACAAAAATATAAATTTACATACATTTTTGCTGAACAAATAATTAATATAAAATGCAAAATAAGTTTGATAGGTTGACTTGTGGAAAATTTAGTACAAACTATGCATTTTTCTCAACATTTTAAATGGTTTTCCCTGGAGCCATATAAAACGCCATATAAACTTCCAAAGTAAAAAACCTTCTGGAAAGAGGATGAGCAAGAAAAGACCCAAGTTTTCTTTAAGAAAGCAACGAAAAAGATAGCAATCGAAAAATGGCACGATAAAGAGTATCGGGTAGAATCTTGATCCTTCCATTTGGTTTTCTAATGGAAAAGATTCTTGGTAAATTTAGGTTGTCTGATTTACGGCGTCTCTTCTTACTGTCAGTGTTTTTCAGGAGTGCGAGTTCACTGATCGGCGTGTTCTTGCATGAATGCAACGCGCGCGTTCGCACGTACGCGTAATGTATCTGTATATCGCGCGGTGAAACTGGACGCTGACAGCTGGAAACTGGTTTTCAGACAACTCGCGTACGCGAACGTAGTCCGCGGAGAATCGAAGATAAAGAAAGAAAGAGAGAGAAGCGTTATTTATTAAAGCGCTTCGAGAAAGCGCGTCTTTTTGAAAATTACAAAAATAATCAAAACTATCACATTATCTACCAAACAATGTACATGGAATGGTATCACGTTAACAGACATGGTTTTAACAGTTTGAGAGAAAGAGATACGAAAAGAACAAAGAAAACCAGAAAGAAACTTTAGATATTGCGCTTCAGATTTATATGCGCAGAAGTGCATTTTCACACTGATCTTGTGTAATTTTGTATAGTGTGTATATTAAAAGTTTATATTAAAATAGAAGAATGAATCCACAAAGATACTGTCCGAGATGAATTTAGAATAGTTACGTTAATTGAACTGAAAATAGAATTCGCTATGTGTTTTTAAACTCTCTCTTTCGCAGAAGAAATAAATAAACGAACCAGAATGTAAAGAGAGAAAAGAAAAACAAGAAAGAGAAAAAAGTGAAGGGAAAAGAAAGAAAGAGAGAGAGAAATCAAGAAGTATATGGTTACTGGCGTCTAAAGGCGAAACATGGGCGCAGAGATATAGGGACACTTTTTTTGACACGTGTGTCTACAATAGTTATCACTCATCTTTCATGTAAAATCACTTAAATTTAGATTATGTTAAATATTTCTTCTCGAAAAAATTAACAAATGTTATCTGTTTATTGTGAATTTAAAACATTAATTTTTTACATAAATTTTAAAGTGCATTAATAATTTTGGAATATCAAAACTTTCGAAAAATAAGTATCTGCGATTTCGTTATTGTTCGTCTTTGCGATGGCAAAAAAAACAGTTGTGTTTAAAACCGAATGTGTCTTGAATGTGTCGACTAACGTTACGCGTCGAATTTTCGCTGAGCTAAAGTCAACTCCAAGTTAACTAAACAGTCCGCAAAAGAAAGTAACTGCGAAGCAAACATGAGGCAGTTCGTTTTAACGTGCAAACCTCGGCGTGCGTAAGCGTGAATTGAGATTCTCGTCGCGCGCGCGTGCAACGTACAACTTCTCTTACTTCGAAACTGTTCATGCGTGGAGAAGCGGACAAGGGGAACAAAGAAGAGATGCAATGAAAGAGACGAAGGCAGAATACGCGAGAGTACGGAGAACAGATAAACAGGCGAGAAAGGAAGGTGACGCTTTGCGGCGTAGCGAGGGCGGTGCATTTTTCTCGGTCGCGCGCAAACTCGCGCGTGTTGCGCGCTCGCGGCTAAAAGGAGCACGTACGGTTAAGTTTTCCCGTGAAAAGACGATGAACCTCCTTTATTGTCGGTCGTATTGAGGATTATTTCTGCCTCTTTGGAGAGGCGTGCCGAACGGGATTGCGACTGCAAGTTACGGAGAGGATCGCCGTTAAGATTACACGCGTGCGAATTGCACTTTGTCTGTTGCGAGTCTAAACTCCTCGCGGCGCAACCGCTCGCTTTTGCATTGAGAGAGTGTGCGACGCGAATGACGGAAGTTTCCTAAGAGATGCTACTATGCAGATTTATCGACGATTATATAAGAATCAATAACGTCTGTCTTATAAACAAAATGTAAAGTTGGAAATTGAAATATAAAAGACAATGTGCTCTTGATATAAATATCCTGTAAGAATATTAAAAATCAAGAATGATCGTTGGATAAAAATAGAAAAACAACGCGAGGATGATGTAAAGAGAGAAATCAGAAAACAAGAATACAAAAGACTGTGTACGTACAAAATGTACGCGTGGACTAGATAATACACATTTGCAACCTTAAGTTCAAAAGTCAAAACCATTTACATAAATAAGATCTCTGTGCCACGTGTGTCTCACAATTTTAAATGTTCTCTCTCTCTCTCTCTCTCTCTGCAAATATGTTAAAAACTCTCATAATTTAAACACAATTGTGACTAAATCTGCGATTTTACATATACGCACAATATTTTGTTATTATATAAAATAAAATATTTTCTGTCTGATTCACCATAATTTTTTGCTGAGATCAATGTCGGCGGGAGGTGAGCGATACCGTGTGAATAGATCCTTGCAGCCGTCTGTGATAATAAAAGGACGAACGTCACTACTTCTCTCAGGTATGCGCACAAAATCACAGCACTTGGCACAGTTATCGTGTTGCGCGGAGCGGAAGAAACGACTCGCACATCAATCGCGGAACTTGTTCGAGCTGTGTTCTCGAACGGAAAAATGTCTATCGCGTGGGGTTTGACCGGTAGTGTTTGCCGGAACAAACAGTGCAGACGATGGACCGACGGCGACGCAACAAGTGACAGACTCTGCGCTGCGCCTCACTGCGCTCGTAGTTCGCGGCTGTATGCGCGCGCTCTTCGAGGGCACCACCGACCGAAACTGCGCCGACTGCGCGCGCTCCATTCGACTCTCGTTCTACGAGAAATCGACTATACTTTGAAATCCTATTTGTCTACATAACATGATAAAAAATTATCGTGACAGGGTGAAAGAAAATATAGAAATATAGATATCGAATATAATATAAAAAGATAGACAGTTGTTTTTTTATTTCAAGTTTTCTGTTCCGTAGATAATAGTTTTCCTTCTTTAATTATTCAATATATATATGATATATAATTTTTAATTTAAGTTTTTTAAGAGGAAGTTTATATCGAAATGTCATAGTGTTGATAACTACAATGTTCATAAAACAAAGTGGTTTTCGATATTCATGATCATAATTTTATTTTGCGCGTGATCTAATTTACAAATAACACATATAAACACTTTATTTAATAAAATATTTTAAACATTGCAGAAAAGATTTGTATAATTCTTGTTTGATAAAATTACTTATTTATTTTACTTACTTATTTTTTTCATACATTTTATTTGTTCCTATATATAATAAATTTTTAAGAAAATAATTATAATATAAATAAAATTAAATATCTTTAATTTTAATATTATAAAATTTTAATTGATGTGCCATAAATTTATGCAATAAACTTAAGTCACGTGCCTTGCTTAAACAGACACACAATAGATGTCAGCACGATTCTCTTGTTGAAGCTAGTACATTGATTGTAATGAAATTAAAAAGAATTCTGTATTATCGTCTCATTAAAAGACAGAAGATAGAAATTAAAGTTTTTTTACTATTTTTGTAAAAACAAACTTAAATTAATCGCAAATTAAAAGAGAAAAATGTACTCCGAATCGACAAAGACAAATTGAATCTCATTAAAAAAGTAAAGTGTTGGTAAATGGCTTGATCGAATAAATAGATCAAGATAAAAAAATCGAGCACTTCCTGGTTTCGAGCCGCGGGCTAAACGTCGATCTGTCATACGGACAAGTCACAAATATAGAAGACTTTCTTTTTATCGCTCCCAATGTGGCGCCTCGAATATTTATTTACTCCCCGTACACAATAATCTGATCGTGACAAGTTACAAATTGAAAGAAAATTTACGTTCTACAAACAGTAGACACTTTCTTCTTTTGCAAATATATCTATTCTTTTTTGTATGTGATTGACTTTCTATTATTTTTACTTATTAAAATTTTAATCAACACAAATCTCAAGACATTGATTTGATACATGTGAGTCAAATCCTACCAGATATTTTTTTAAAAACGATTGATTGAAGAGAAATCGAAATGACAGTCGGATTAAAATATTGTTGCTTTTTGATATTTACGTAGGAAGCGTTCGAAATACATCTTCAATCATTTCGAAAGTTTCTCTTCTTGACCATCTTAAACAAACTGACTCTAAAATATTAAGTTTTAAATAATTGCCAAATGTGGAAACAAACGTCGGTTGTAGAAGGTCGCAGATTACTGTCGTAAGCAGAAAAGAGCTCAAAGAATTTCGCGATTTTGCGCGATCTGTACGATCTAATATATTATAGTATAATCCGATTAAGAATATAAAGTGCATTGTTTATGCGACGACGGTTAAACCAAGTTTTGTTCCAAATTATTTTTTCTTTTTCTCTCTCAGTGTTATATTTTTCAGACCTGTGCATTAAATGCGCTATCTGACGATTTTTATGACTATTGCTATGCAATTTTTTTTACCAAACAAAACCGAAGAAAGACCCAGCCACAGAACAGCCAGCGACATGGTGTCACGGCATTCTTATCTACAGGCACGAGGTAACTGTAGGAGCCTGTGTGTCGTTACTTTCACTGTTCGCGGTCCGCGATCTAAGACACGTTGTCCTTTGCGATGACCTTCTCGCATCTGGAAGGACCACCGAAGCGATCTGGCACGGCCGCGAATCGAGGCGGAAGTAGAACAGTGCGATAACGTGGAAATATCGGGAGCGATCGAGCGCGATCGCGTATCTCTCGCGATCGTGATCCATCTGTTTAGAGCGTCGGCTGGACAATATCTTTACCGCTTTGTTCGAATGGCAAGACCGTTGGAATTTGAATTTACATCGCGTTGGGCGAAGACGAGCCACGGATTCTAGCGTGGCATAAATTTCGTGAAACGTGTGTGTGCACGGCGCCGGCAATCGAGATATTGACAAAGAGAGAGACAGGCGAACACACGAAAAGGGATATGTGTTTGTGCGCGCTGGAAGGAAAATGTGGTGGGATATACATATACGCGCGGCGTCGATCGTCTTCTAAACCGAGAATGAAAGGGAAAGGAAGAGTTACACGAGAAGCTGGTTTTATCTCTGTCTCCGAATGGGATTTGTCGGAGAATTCGAAAAGAAACTGAAAACAAGAAAATAGGAGAATATAAAAAAGAAGAGAGACTGAGTGTCTCCTTTCTCAAAGCTCACGAAAGATGAATTAATTTATACTACTATAAATGTATGCATTGTAAATTCTAGAGAGAATCACACAAGAGGATATTTAATTAAAATAATACCTAACAACATTATGCAAAAAGCAAAAAATAAACGTAATACTTTCAAGCGAATTGTTTCTCTTATTTTATACGCGCGAACGAGTTTTAATATTGTTGGCGTCAAATAACCGGCACGATTCCGAACATTTCTTTATTGCATTTTAGCGTAATATGTAATTCAGATAGAATAATAAAATTTAAATTCGCGCGTTCGTCAGTGTGATTGCTCGAAAGTGACACGACAAGAGAAACAGCCATCAGTTACATCCAGAATTGCAGAATATTTATTTAAGATTTACTGCATGTATACGTTTGCGAAATAAAATAATTCTCTTCGAAGATCGTCACGTTTCGTTTTATCAGGTAGTGGCATCTTGTTGCCATATATGCCGACAAGTATGGAAAATGTCTTCTCTGTAATCGATGCGGAAAGACATTTAAATTGCCCAAGACCGTTTTCCAAATCGTGACCTTTGATGTTGTCCCAGAAATGCAAAACACGAGATTCAGATTAAAATATTTTCGGCAGCAATGGCAATGCGTTATGCAAAAAGGCTTAATTTCTATTAATTTGTTTTTAATTATAAACAGCTGCAGATTTCTTGGCAAATTTAGTTTATAAATTTTTTGAACAAATACTTATAACAATTTAAAGTATTTAATACTTTTAAAGTAATACTTATACCAATAGTATTTAATATTTAACCAATTTGGTTCAGTAATTATTTGTTCAATTAAAACGACATCTCCACATATGTATATCAAATGCTTTATTCATGAGTGTTTTTTAGCAGAAACATCGTTAGGCAAGTATACATATAGAGAACACCGTACTACTTTGAAGCAGACATTGATCAAGTTCAAGTGTTTTATGTCCACAAACTTTATCAATTGTCATTTTATACATACGCGCGTACATACAAGATCGTTTACTTAAAATAAAAAAATAAAAAAAAAAAAAAATTAGTGGAATACAAGACTAATTATTATATAATCAATTACATCACTTTGCTTCTCCGCATCTCATTTGTGCGGAGAGTAGAGTATGTCAATTCGATATATGCTAAATATATTTTTATTAATGAAGTCAGACGTAACGAGCTTGCGGAGCAAGCAGCGAGCAAGCGAAACAAGCCCGCTACCTTCGCCACACTCGCGACTCGCCTTCTTGCTCTTGTGCGTGGAGTCTCTGTTATACACTACTTCGCGACATTATACACGGCGATGTGAGGGGGTGAGTGTGAGCGCATATCATTAAAGATTACCGTATTGGTATCCCGGGGGGACCACACGTACATACGGTATATCAGCAGGCCCGGGCTTCGGCAACGGGTGGTTGCTGCGTCAGAGTGAGAGTGCCGTATATATAGAGAGAAGGGGAAACTCGACTCGGCATTCCAAAGTACACAGCCTCCGCGATTGCAGTGGTGTGCTCTTTCGGTTGGGTTCCTGCCACCGTTGTCGTCTGATATTTCATTCAAGTGGTAACAGTCGGCCGCCAGATCGGTGCTCATTTTTCGACAGAAGAAAAAGTTCCATCCCCGCAGGACTCGCAGATTTCCCTCTGGTCCCGTCGGCACCATGAAACTTACGTTGTTCACGTAAGTACGTCGTGTCCGCAACGTTTGCGAGATTTCGTCTCGACGAGTGAACAATTCGGTGCGAAAATAAAACTGTTATTCATCAGATTTATCGTAGAAATAATGTCTTTCAATTTAAAGTAAATCTCGCACTAAGACACGCGAGAATTTTTCGATATCTTCACAATTTTGATTATTCTCTCGCTTACGTTGTCTAATTAAAATAATTACAAAGAGCGGTTGTAATAACATATTGCTTCACGCCTTTGTTTTCTGATACTCGGGATGTTAAAAAGACAAGAGATTACAACGCGAGAAGAGGATTTGTGATCAAATTTTTCGTCGACGCATTGTTCTACCGGCTACTTCTGATCACAGATTTTATTTGATATAGTTCTTTGGTGAACCAGTGCGAAGTAATTCCAAGGTTGTATATTTGCGATCGAGAGCGCAGCATATGTGTACACACATCGTTTCAGGTTTTAATTCCTATCATTTTGTTACCTGTAATCAAAATTGCTGACGCCTGGAAATTGCGGCTGCCGAGAGTGTCGATAACTCTCGATCGCAAACGTGAACTGCGATTTAAATTGATGCACGATTTAAATAACCGATATATTCCAGAGAAATAATTTAGCGTAAATGCTTTTGTGCACGGTTTTGAAGATAATGTATTCCGATTGAGAAGATGAAGCACGTGCTGGAGAGAAATTATTCAATCACCACCGTCTGATTGATTAAGTTCGTATATATACATACTACGCTCGCGTTCGACTACATTTCGATCGGATTCATGATTCCACCGAGACGCAAACACGTCTGCGAGCTGGGTATTAATAACGGGATGCAGAGAGATACGTTATGCAAACGGCTGCAGTAGTCGATTCGAATCCTTTCCTGGTTCTGACCAGGAAATTGATTAGGAAAGCCGCGGCGAGAGCGAGAGCGCATAACAGCGATTATTACTTAAAATCGATTAGTGCACGCTGAGAAACCAGAAATTCGTACAAATATATATCACATATATATCAAATATATGTCTTGCTGTGTTAGGTTTTTTTTTTTTTTTTCAACAATTACTTGAAGTTATCTTATTCTAATGCAATGGCATTGTCTTTTAACATCTGTATCGCAAATCAGCGGAGAAAAAACTAGAGAGAAAGACATTTATTACGCCGAGAGGCGAGGTTCCTTAAGCACGCAATAAAAATGCATCAGATAGCAAAGAAATTTACATCACATTTATGTAGATAAAAAAAAAAAAAACCGAAAAGATACTGAGAAATACAAAGAAGTAAGATTAAAGTGTAAGAATAAAAACTAATAGAGAAAGAGAGAGAAAGAGAGAAAGAAAGAAGAGAAGAAGATAAAAAGCGCAATAAAAGACTTTTTATGCAGATAGCTACTACAAACCCACGCACAACGCTAACGACATCCTGCAGACAGAGAATAATGCGAATGCAATCATTTCTTTCGAAGGAGAAGCGCTGGCAAGTTCACTGATCTCGCATCGCGACAAAGAGAACAGATCTCGAACTCCGTTTTTTGATACAAATTCGACGGCATGTAAATCAAGATTTCCGTGTGCCAAAAGATTAAGCGAAAAAAGTGGCAGGGATTGTGCTTATTTAATTTTCCACATCGAATAATTATTCTCTTTTACCGGTAAACCAATCGCTTGCACGATCGCGTTTGCACGTGACATTTTTTTCGATTTCTTTTTATCTCTCAATTGCTCGTATGATCGTGACTTTTTTTTTATTTCTTTTTATCCTGAAACCAGCACAATATCTAAATTAACTATTTGGTCACGTCGACTGAGACGTGTATCGTCAATGCAAGCAGCTTTCTTAATAAAGTTTTTTTTTTATTACGCAAAAGTATTTATATTAGAATGCTCGATATAGCTTCTGACATAAATCAGTGATAATGACTCTGTTGTGATAATAAAGGATCTAGATCAAAAGTAGGCGACAAGTTTTATTTATTATAATGACAAACGAATGTCGGTTTGATAATCATTTTTATTACGACGTGAAGTGGACTTAGATATGTCATGGCAATTCTACGACTCATTAATAATCATGAGTCAATAAGCGAATTGCTATATAGCAAATTCATAACAGCAAAATTAAAAGAGATTGTTGTAGTCTGAAAAGTTTTTGGTTAATTAATTATTTTCAACCAACTTATTTTTTTAAATTAATTATAAAAATGGACAAAAATTTATATTCCCGTTAAATTGTCGACACGACAGATAACCTTGCTAACGGTAAAAACGTGATACCGTGCGGTGACACGCGGTAAATAATGACGGCGGCGATACGAATGTTCCGTTTCAAAGAACTCAAACAGTGTCGCACTGTCATTAGCAATGCGACGGGAATATTTAGCTAGCATGATAATTAAGCGGGAGCTAATGTTTCAGAAAAATACATTCATGGGAGATACAAATGATGAATGTATGATGATACGAGTTATTTTAAATCAGCATCACACAGAGGAAACTATTCAGGCTGCAGAACGATTTTTATCGTCGGAATGTCCTTTCAGCGAAGAATTTAATTGCCATTCGCGAATAAAGGACTATCCATCTATCTATCTCCGATGAGGTAATCACGATTAAAATATAAAGGATCTTGCGTCAGGAAAACTGCTAAAGGCTAAACCTTCGGAGAGAAAAAGAAGTTCAAAATTGTTCAGCGTGAAAGCGAGAAAAAGCACTTTAATCGAAGATTTGCATCACTGCGACACTCGTGCTTGTCTTCGGGGAAAAATTAGATAAAAGAACTTGTACTCTCTATATGACCGAACAAATATTGTTTCAGAAAGTTGACGAATGATCATTCATCCGATTACTTGGCTGTCAATGATAAAAATAAAATAATACTCATACTTCGAGTGAATATTTCACCAAGAATTGGCATGCACTTTCACGCAGCATCACTGCGTGTGCATCCCACGTGGTTAACACCAATCTAATCGCGTGGGCACTCATCGTGTCGTTTTAACGAATGCGGAGGTAAAGACATGAGTTATCCTAGACTCGACCTTGCTCATCAGTTATTATCGTTCCGCTCGTTCGTAATGATTCGAAATAAAATACGAAGTGTAGACAAATTTTTACAAAAATCTTATACCTATTAAAATTCCTGTAAGAAAAAATTAATATTTAACAATCTTTAAAATTACTAATTAACAATCCTTAAAAAAAAAAAGATTATTACGATATTTTAGAAAATATTGCAACAAAAATAAATAAGAAAATTTATATATTTTCTATTCAAACAACATGTTTTATTTCTTCTTTTATTTTGGAAACAGTGACAATCGCGTTGTTAAATGTCGTCATTGTTGTCGTTTCGTACGTGTTCCAAATCCGCGTTTTCGCAATCGTCCTGCGCGAATATTCCTGCGGCGATCTATCGGACAAGATGACCGGAGCGTCGTGGATTCTTCGAAATTTCTCCCTCTTTCTTTCTTGACCGCGAGCCTTCGAGGTTCGGCTGGTTTTCTTGACATTTGTGAGCCGCCTCACGTATGAATGTTTCGTCGTGACGGCGCGGCCAATCCCGAGTGCCGCGCGGTGCGCGCGAATTGCACGAGAGCCGAGCAGAGAAAGTGAGTCTCATGTACGTGAATGTCACAGGTCAAAATCCACCTGGTGTACGCGGATCTACTACGAGTGAAGCGAACATGCGAGAAACGGGCGTCACGCCGAGCCGAGCCGAGCCGAGCGCATGTAATAATCGCTGCAGCGTACGTCCAAGTAGGATCTTTCGTCCTCAAATACCTTTTTTTTTCGGATTCTGGCGAAAGTTGCGCTCGCGGATCCCGTCTTGGCATGCATCCTGCATACAATAGCCGTAATGACACGCCGGAGACAAAAAGTCCGATTTGTGCTGCTTTCCAGAGAAACACTTTTAGAAACACAGTCTAAAAACTGGAAAAGAATATAAACAATTTTTGTTGTATTCAAAAGAATAATAAAAAAATTTCTCGAAGTTGAGATTAAAATTCATTAAAAAAATAAATATGTCAATTATAAATAAATATCGCGTTGGAAGATTAATGAGACATGCAAAATGCGTCTCTCTCGCTTTTAAATTTCTACCGATAATCTTGCTTTCCAGCTGTTACGTTTTCAGAGAGCAGAAGCAGTCTGACTTGCATATTCCGCTGTGTTTCTTGAGTGCAACCTGTCAATAAAACGCCATAAACTCGTTTCGCGACGGTGTTAGGCTGCTTAAATTACATACTTTTTTTTTAAACGCGAATATATATACACACTTAAGCGACAGCACGAATTGTTATACAAGTTTCATACAATCTTTCGGTTTGGCTTCCTCCCAGAGAAAATTATTTTCTAAGAACGTGATCCGCATAAACGCGATCGCGCGTGTTAATCTGCGTCTGACAAAGAGCATCGTTCTTCTGTGTAACTCTTGTAACACCGCATCTATAACTTATAGTATTAACACCTATATACTTTTCTTGAAAAGACGTACACATGTGTTTCTAACACGTGATTATTCTGTAATCAAACACCGAGATGTTTTACGATCTGATTTTGTGATCAACAGAATATCGTAGAATATAAGAAAATTAATTAAAACGCGAAAATAAATTTAAACTATGTTACTTTTCGTTCAAGATAAAGTAAGGTAAAAAGCAGGCGTTAAGGAAATTGCAAATAACTCATAATAATTCATGTTTTTTTTTACAGAATATTGGCCCTCTGTATAATTGCTGTCTGCAAATCAGCTGAAGAGGAATATGATTACGAAGAGGAGCCAGCAGCTGCGCCGGTGACGCCGGCGCCAGCAAAGCCGGCAGGTGGTCGACTGGGAGGACTCTTGTCGCCGAGAGGACGTACCAACGTAGCAGCAGCAAATGTGGGAAAAAAGAGAGCACCGGCGGTGAATAGACAGTTTTTTGTATTACAGCTTTTAAAGTAGATTTTAAAAAATATTTCAAAATACGATTGCGACTAATAATAAAGATTATAACAATTCTGTCTAAAATAATCTTGAAAATGTATTTTTTTTACACGTCTCTCAAATTAAATAACAAAGATATATTTATAAAATAATTTATTCGTTTTGTTTCCTAGACTCAATCAACAACGTCGAAGCCGGTGGAACAAGCACCCGAAGAAGACGAAACAGAAGGCGAAGAAGTGCTCGAAGAAAGTCAAGAACACGATGCTCCAACGACGACCACCGAATCTGCGAAAAAACTTCGAAGTAACGGAGGCGTCAGGCCCTTCAGGTGATAAAACATTTGGCAAATACTTTATCCACGAGTATATTCCGTAATAAACATGCGCGCAATACAATTTCAGATCAAACGAGGATCTCCTAAATGCCTTGAAAAGAAGAAGAGCTCAGACCGGCTCTAGCAGTCATTTGCGAGAATCTGCGAGCACACATTCTGCAGTAGAACACACCACAGCCAAGTCAAAGTAACGCAACAAGTCGAGTAGAAAATATTTATTTCGCAAAAGATATTTCAAATCAATTTCTCTGTATTGTAAATAATATAAATAAAAAAAAAAATCTCATATAAGAAAATCACTTTACGATTTCGAATAAAACGTGACTGTAATATAATTGCGTAATGTATTTCAGAGCCACCACCACAAATAATCGTAGCAAGCCTAGCACAGGTGGTGAAGCGAGACCGTCAGGACGCGGCAGGTTCGGAGGAAAGGGAAGTAAGACTGTTCAAGAAGAAGTCGAGGAGACTCAGAGAGAAGAGATCCAAGTTAAACCTAAATCCAATTATCGCAGAGGTTAAGTCAACTCCAGTCTACTTTGCGTTGAGAACTACCTAAACTTGTTGATTTCTCAGAAATATATCAATTTTAAATTCGGCGAACATTCAGCTCACAAAGTCAGTCTTTTCTTTTTTTTTCATCGCAAGGTTTATAATTGTAGCAAAACAATTTCAAATTTTCACAATAAACATCGCGGATTTTTGAGCACAGTGTCATACTTCCCGCATACACAAAATCTTTCGATAACAACTAACAATAAACAATTTGGGTACGAGTTACATGAAGAGACATCATGTCTTTCTCGAAGAGCGGCAGCTTCGTTCACGTTTCTCGCGAAGTATTGAATACACTCTCATCGAAGACAATCGTGAGCGTATTGATCATTTATAATAGGTGTTAATCCGAGAAAGACAATTTTCTCCTTCGTTACTAAATTTCGACCAATGTCTGTGTTGGAGATGGAAAAGTGATGTGTACATAGCAAAACACCGCCGTCCGTCAAGTACTTATATACATAAATATATATATAAATCAACTATTGTATAAATGTAAATTAATGTGACAATAAAATTTCTGGAAAGTTACGCTCTGTCTTTTCTATCTGTTCTTTCCCCTTTGTGTAATGCAACTAACTTGTATTATTTTATTGTGTAAAAAAATATGAGAACTGAAGTCTGATTAAATAAAATTTAATTTAACAAGTTTGTATATGTATTAAAATAGCTTTGGGATTTTTTTAAATTAATATAACTTTCATTAAAATACGAACTGCTTAAAACTCTGATCGAAACTATTCAGAAGTCTTAAAAAAATTTTGATTTTCAAACTTGAAAAATTCATGATTCACAAATTCTCGGCTTCACAGTATTTTTCAAAGTATTTTCAAAACCGTTTGTTATCTTTGCACGATCTCTTTGATCTATAAGAGTTTGATTCACACCTTTGATACCGCCCATAGTATCAAAGGCGAATGAACTCAACCGCGTGCTTTACCGTCGGTCAACCGTAAAATCTTATATATATATATATATATATATATATATACGTACGTGACAAAGGTTACAAAGTAATATTCTATCTTAAAATGTAGAAACACGTGCGCGCGCGGAATTTCAATTTCACTGAACGTGATCTCTACGTAAAAGCAGGGTTTTCTAAATTCACTGTCCTCTATACAAAAACAGAAAAAATGTACATACCGTCCTTCAGAAAAAGGCAATTACAAAATTCTATCAAAATTATATTTGTTCGCGCTAAACTAAATGTTTCACGTCAATTAAATAGACTGTTATTTTTCTCATTTCCAAGGCTCATTTGCTACAAATCGAAACAATCTCGTAATAAGCCTAATTAAGCTGTTTAATTCCAGACTTATCTGATCGGAGGCGTAACGTTCTCCTTTATGGTCTCGTCTCGCGAATGCTCAGATCCGTGAAAAAATAATGATGCACTCATCGCGGAATGCACACACAAGAGAAACTCCTACGATGAACTTCGGAATGTTGGAGGCGTTCGGCGTGTGCACTCTCGCGTCTTTCGCATTATGCGCGTTACATGTAACGGCGCGAGAGAATTTTACCTTACCACTCCCGAAACTCCGAAAGTTTGTGATGCCGACCGACCCACTTTATTGCCGATAAATAATCCAATCACGACCTCTCTTCAACGCGGAATTAATTTCTTTCACCCCAATATCGAATTGTCTCTTGCGTGCCTAAAATTGCGGCACCATACAAAAGCGGAATAGATAAGAGTGAAAAGCAAGTTGCTTCTTTCATTAACAATCAAGAGAAAATATCAGAGTCACACTTGTCATTGTAGATAAATTACAAGAATCAACATTATAAAGAATAATTTAGTTTCGAATATATGTTCTAGATTTGTAATAATATAAATTTGTAATAATATAAATTTATGTTTTAATATTCTTAATTTTTGGATCAGATTATGAGATATACAAAAATATTGTTACTATTAAATATTTCTCAAAACCTGCACTTTCCGCGAAACTTCTTGCGACACTCTCGAGTTTCGAGCGTGCACACAATCTGAAAGCTGAAAACTACAATCGACCGGCAACAGGTCTGCGATACGAATCTAGATACGACTGGTCCAAAACTAATCGAAGAGTCAGCGTTTAAAAGGAATATGATCTATAGACGCGGATAATTCGTCCGTGAGCGAGCACGAGAATGCTGAACTTTAAAGTTCATCGTCGACTAGATTAAACCAGGTGACGTTCGTGGCGGGGACTTTGCGGTTTTCGGCTGTCCTCGCTGCTACGCAGCCTTGGGTCGCGATTGCAACCGACGATGACGGGAAGACTACAAATCGACGAAGAATCCAAGGGAGAGTGCGAATAGAACGCTAGAAAACGAGAAGAAACGAGGGAGAGAGAGAAAGGTGGTCGCGACCGGGCCCGTAAAAGCCAGAGGTGTACATACGACAGACAGAAAAGTGAGAGGAGGTGGCATCTGGTCGGCCTTGAGGCCTTTACGAGAAACATTTCACTCACAAAGAACATCCAAGCCGCATCGTGACACCGGGATGCCACGTTTCGGCCACAAAAAAAATCGACAAAAGGGAAGGTGAGAAGAAGAGAAAAAATGTGCAAGTTTTTTGATAACTCTCGAGAGCAGGAACATCAACGCTATTATTAGCAGCTAGAGATAAGAAAAATGTCATGCATTCGCGATACAGAACACTTTTGAACTGAACTCACAAGAATCTTAAGAATAAAAAACTTGACATTTCTGTATTATAATTAGTTAGTATTTAAATTATACCGCAAAAAGTTGTTGCATCAACTTTATCAAATTGCCTAACAGACATTCAAGATGAAAAAAATCGTGATTTATTAAAATTTAATAGACAGTGAATCTTTGAACATCGAAGAATATTTAAAAAAAAAGATTTTTCCAATTTAACAAGGATTCTTTCTTTCTAGAATTAATATCAACTTGACATATACAATATTCTTTTTAATGTTTAAATGACCATCAAAAATATCGCAACAAATATAAAGTTTCTTGTAGCTTATAATTTTAAAAAATACTCCGATAACAATTTTTATATCGAGTCAGAGAAATGTCCTTAAGTCACTCGAGTGTTCATGAGATGTGCATCATTGTGAACGTGCACATTTGCACACAAATATATCTTCGCGCGCCTATAGAATACAATTTTAATCGCGAAACGGGAGTGATCCTGTCCTGTTCACTAGTCATCCTTGATCGCGACGACATTCCACGAGGAATTTCCCGTTTCTTTTGACCTCCGCTAGCTAATGCAACCGTTGACACTGTAATTCGCTAAAACCGTTATTGTTACTCGTTGTCAAAAGCTTCCTCACTTCTGCGAGGAAAGTAAAACAAAGATTTCCGTCTGTGACGCGCGAAAAAATAGCGTACGGTGAAAGGAGAGAAATTTTGATGCCCCGTCAGTCGGTCAGATTGCACGTGCGAAGTTCCTCGCCATCGCGATTTATTAGCGCCTCTTATTACGACAAAGGTTAAATTTGTGTCTTTGTTTTCGAAATATCGATTCCTAATTATCTGCCTCGTCTAATTTTTGTTCCGTCTAATTTTCTAGCAAATCTCGAGAAATATTATTAAAAAAAAAACACAAATAATAAAACGTATAAATATATTCGAATTAAGCTTCATTATGTTGTTACGCGTATTATAGACAATTACATAACTATAAATGCGGTTGTTTGAGATGATAATATACGACTTTCATGTGTGAACACGTACGGATGTACCTGCAGGCAACGCAACAAGTTTTCACGTTGACCTTTTAATAATGTCGTAGAAATTGCAAACGTGATCATGTTTCTACCTACGCGTCTATATTTTCATATGTAAAATTATTCCTACTCTTTAAAATAAGGCGCGAAAACTTTAATCAGAACTATGGAAACTTTGTTGTTGAAATGTTAACTTCGCACGTGCTTTGTTATTCGCACGTAAGATATACAAGTAATATAAATTAAAAAAAAATTCTTTAAAAAGTATAATATTCTTATATTGCGACTAAACTAATACCAATAGAAGAAAGTAATTTCGCGACACAAACATGACTCTATAATTATACAAAATAGCGCGCATCTCGGCAATTGCGTCGCCGACAAAATAGCGTTGCGACATAAGGAAATGATTATGAAAATACGGCGTGCATTACAACTCCGGCGTATTGCACAAACTGTAACTGTAGCGCGCATGTTCTCCAAGAGCGAATAAATACCTATGTTTTTCGATTGCGCGCGCGCGCGACAGTTTATAATTGCACTTCATTTGCGGGAGTAAAGAAAGAATGTGTCGCTTTAGAAAGAGATTTATTCTGATTTGTTTCTCCTGACGAAAGATTGCTCAAAATGCATCAGGACGATGTGCGAACATGTTTATCACGAGTGAATGAAGTAATGAAGTACATTAGCGAGCTACCGGTGTGCGAGTGCTGTGTAATAAAGTGGTTTTATTACCCTTTATGCTCGCATATATGCAATAACGTCATTTTGAAGATAATGATAAAGCAAACGATATTATAATCACATACATATTTTAGTATTGAACTACACATATTAAACTACATCGTGTTTCGGAATCAGATACGTCTGATAAATGTCCCGATATTAAAGAGTACATTGAAGAATCGCGTGTCGCGGGTTATTGATCGCTCGATTAATCACTCATGTACCGATCTTTGTAATCGCGAGCAGGATATCCGACTTATTAATAGCCTTCCTCGTCTCGACTGAACGCGCGTCACGGAGAAAAAGGCGCAACAAGTGTCGTTGTGTTCGTTCATGACGACGGTAGCAGGCAAGATTGCGACTCGAGCAGTTATATCCTGATCAGCAAAATCAATGAGCGATAATAACATAGGTAGTCGACGGTAAAATAAAATAAAATAAAATAAAATAAAATAAAAAAACGATCACGTGGAGAAGAAAGAAAGAAAGAGAGAAAGGTGTAAGAGAAAGAGGGAAGGACTTTCTCTCTCAGGGGCGGAGGTGATTCTTATTCGCTTTCCCTAATATATATCGCATCCATTCGCGCGAGTCCGAACGCGCGGAGATCGGCACGTGGACAGTAGTCCATCACTCAGGTAAAGAACACACCTAAGCACCTGCGTGCGTGTCGGTTGTAACCTATCTTTTTAAAGTGAGAATCTGAAATCCTGCGCGAACAGCATGCTATTGCGTAATTTAATGAGAAAGCAGACATTTTACAAGAAGTTATTCAAAAGCATAACAAAAAAAAAAAACAGGACTTATTACCGGCGCGAATTTATAATTGTTATAAGCCGGTTATCTAATAATAACTATGTTCGATAAGCTCGCGTAGATTTTTAGATTCACAAGCCCGTGTGTGTGTATTTGATTTTTCAGTCTACTTTACTTGCGCAACTTTTGCTTCTACATTCAATTGCGTAATGCATGTGAAACGTACGCGATGCTTACTCTTGTGAGGAATCATCCTCGCGCGATATTGTGTTTAACACGATATTGAATTAATGTGTACTGGATACGAGACAACAAGGAAACATATGTGCGCGCGAGTGACAGAATAATTATACCGTTTTCGTTCGCCGCGATATCAATATTGGGTGCCCATATGCGTGCTGTACGCGCGTGTGCCGTGTACGCGCCAATGTGAAGGTCATCATCGCAAGGTGTGTCCCAGACCTATCTCGCCATGGATGACAACTTTAAATAGTTAAATTAAATTTTATATTTTTGATTAAAAAAAAATTAAAAATTGAAAAAGCATTTGATTTTAAATAAAAGAATCATCAAAATTTTCGTATATTCGAGAAACATTGTGGGTTACACTTTAATATCTTTTGCACTTTGTACGCAGTTAATTTCGAAGTGTTTGTCAAGACCGATAGTGTTCTGCAACATCTCGTGCGCTCGCGGTGCGTACAATGAAATGTAGAACTTCGCGATCGCTGTGGTGTGCAAAGTGGGTCAAGTTGATATCCGGTTTCGCGAAACCGGAATACGTGGCTGCGCGCGAAATCTTTCTCTACGACCGATTCTCTCGATCGGAATGCATTTCGAAAAACAATAGCGCATTATTAGACGCTCTTCGTCTTTCAGTTCTGTTTCCGTTTTAATTGAACGTCTCTTTTCTACGAAAAGAAGTAACGTCGTGTCGGTCGTTACGTAAGAAAATAGACAACTGCAAATGCCTCGAAGAGGCGTAAAAGTGAAATAAAGATATGCCGCGGATGTGCTTTCACGCGTGTGTGTTTGGTCGAGGAGAACATCAAAGAAACTTCTCTCGTAAGCTTGTAATTAATGTGCAAAAGCGGGAAACGCGCGAGGATTATTTCCGAGAGACATGCGAATACGTTTATTAGTCGACAACACGCACTAACCGCCAAGTGAGAGCATCGAGATATAAACGAAGAGGGAAAAATATACGTAGACCGGTCGATCTCGAGAAGAAACCGAGAGTGGGAGGCACTTTCCATGAAATTCCTTTGAGCGTCTCGGATTTCGTCATCTCTGCCCAACGAAATCGAAAACATTTTTATTGTCGTTCCCGGATATTCCGCGCGGATCTGCCGAGCGGATTTACAGCGACAGTTAAACGCGCGAATAATTTGCTTCGGCGAGATGACTATTTGATGAGAGATAGATTTGATGAGACGACTACGTGATATCGTACGCATACGCGTTATAATCAATATATTAATTTATTGAATAAAGTAAGATGTAACACAATCTCATCGCACAGTTCTCTCTTATAAAAAATCGCAATACACCACGTACAAGTTAATTTTTGCCAGTGACACGCCACTGTGTTTTCGCCATTGTCTTCATCAATATTTATGCGCACCTTAGAAATTCCGGTTTCTCTCTGTCCTTAACATTGAATGAGTTAGTCGTGTTCGACTTTAGATATGCGAAAAGATATTTTGCTATATACGTCGGGATTTCACTTCGGCTTGTCATATTACTGAAAGGTTTACAAATTGCTGTCTACGCTTAAATTGGTTTATTTTACTATAATAATAAATTATTTTATAGGATTCTGATTCTTAGAAAATGTTACAGAAATAACAACAAAATAAAAAACTAAATTATTGATAATGACTGCGACTGTGGTGAATCTTTTGGCGAAATTCAATTTATTTATTTTATTATGTATAGAAACGAAGACAAAACTGTAGATACTCGCACATCAGAGAAAGCAAAGTTAGTAAAAGTGATTCTGAACTGAAAACGGCACGTATTCTACTTCATTGGCAGCGACAGTTGCATGTTGGCTATTCGCCATCTTTGGTGATGTTTTACGTTTAATCGGTTTCGTTTGATGTCTAGATGTAAAGGCGTGCGGCAACTCAAAATGCGGACTTCTCTGGCAAATCGCGACTTTCTGTGATGCTTTTACTTGAATTAGATCACGTGTTTAACGTTCTTTGACGTAAAAAATTACACGCTATCGAATTATTAACTTTCTATTTACTGGAAGCCTTCGAAAGATGTCACATTCTCTACTTTCATTATAAATTCTTGTAACAATCGCAATATTATAATAAATAAGATATTCAGTGATTTGAGAGATAAGACAATAAAAA